>CALYDF020003509.1:0-31067 GCA_944474145.2 Dicrocoelium dendriticum
AGGAAACCAGGTTGACACATTATTTCATAAAATATCGGTGAACTGCATTTCCTAGAATAATAACCAGTTGCTTCGCGGGCCGTACAATACATTAGAAATACTCCACTTTCACGTCTTGCTTTGGCGCTCTAATAATGCCTCTTTCTAACTCCCAAATGTTGCTTTATGCTACTACTGTTATGCAATCCACGGCAACCTGTTCAGCGTACTTGCGTTAAAAGTTAGACGTGTATTTAACCGCTCGTACAACACAATTATTCAGCTGAGTGTTGGATAGGTAGTAAGCAAACTTGTTCAATAACACCAACAGCTTTACTCTTACTTTTAGTATGAATCCACTAGTTTTCACCACAAGTAGTACCCCATGCCATCAAAGTTTATGAAGTGGGAGACCCACCTCTTACCTATATATACACAGTTATGGTTTTATCTGTCATGCTAGTTTGGTGAAACTGCCTTCTTTAGTTCATGGAAAACTTTAGTTATCTAGTGTTTTCCTTCCATGCAGCATCAGGTGGCTAGGAATATTATTTGTATATTTTGCTCCACCTTATTTCACGTCAAAAAGGACACTACAGATTGGCTTCCGCGGTTGTCAACAGGCTAAATTCACCACCCAGAAAGATGGTGACATACCTTGTGTTTTTAAATAGCGAAACATTGCAGGCTATGACGCTTTGACGGATTGTTTAGTAATTTATCCTCCGCAAGAACCTGTATGAAAAGCCCCCATTTATAGCTGCAACGGGTAATAATATTTTGCTTTGTTGAAACATGGACGGTAAGAATAATCAGACTAGTTTGTCTGATTTAAAAGGAATACTAAACACTTTTTGCATCTAATCGACATTCTTCGCCTTCCCGGAATCACCTGATTTCTACTACCACTAATAAACAACTACTGTAGCCCTTTCAGGATAAAGAAACGAAACGCTATTATTACCTTGTAAACATTTCCTGAATATATGAACTACTTGCATGATTGCGCTCAACCTTTCGGTCAGTGTTAAATGGGTTATGTCCCACTCTACGGCTATGTATTGCGTTTCTGTGATCGACGGAAACACGGCTTGCTGCCTTGTTTGCGCAGATTGGTAGGAATCCACACAACAGACCACCGCCCGAGGTTCGGCTCACTTTGCGACTCCTGTCTCATTTTGGCAAGTAATATACAGCTTCCTCGTGGACTGCCTGCCACCAGCCCATGTCAAAATCCTACACAAACTGCGAATAAACTCTTTGCTGTCTCTCTATCATCCATATGCATCACATCATTTGCCTCCGGCTATAGGAGCATTACACCTGCGAATCACACTCGGGGACGCCTAAGGTTCTTGTCCATTGCAAAGAGCATAGGACCGAGACGTATGCCTCCGATGTGTAGAGAAAAACATCATGGTCCACGCCAGTGCGAATCGATGAAAACAAACTCAAAGCAGCCGTCAAGTCCAAGTATGAGCAGCCGTAGATGCAATAGTTAAATAGCAAGTACATGGTATAGGTACAATAGTCCAGTCATTGTTGCAATTGATCGACTGCACTCCGGAGGCATTTCGTTCCTCCGTCTGTGTGACTGTTTTTGTTCGTTGCTTTATTCCCGAGGTTGTCACAGGTACGGCTTCAAGCACTCAAGGAATTGTCTATCGTTGCAACATTACTATAATACGAGGCACAAAGTTCCATTACCTGGATATGAGCGGAAGCTTAGCAGTCGTTTTTGCAACGTACTGACCGGACAAATTATTCTTTATCTTTCAAAGGTACTATTTTCTCCAGGTTTGAACCATTTGCTTCTGTTCGTCTCACACTATCGCTTTCACATACTTCTTGCCTAGAGCATTCTTTTTGACTTCTGAAGGCACCTTATCCTGCCGATACGAGGCCAGAACAGTTGGTCATCCTGAGCTCTTCATTCCGCTTTGCCCGTTTAATTGGCCGTGCTTGCCTATCTTTCCAATCAATTTTACACGGTACTCCGGGAGGACCTCCGATTTGTTCTTCGGAACCACATCCTATCCTTCAGGACTTCAAGACTTTTCAATGGATATTCTCAGAGACTTCATGTGGTTCTGCAGAACATCAACACATCAACTTCAAAATATGTTTAATTCCTGACCTACCAATCGGGCACATCCATTCTTTCAAAACGGGACAGGACCCATGAACGCAATAGGCCCTCGCCTAACGCATCAGCCAACGGTAAAATGCTACACACCTTGACTGTGAATAGCCGAGCAAATAAACCATCAACAAGTAGCATAGCCAATTACAACGTGCCATTCAATGGATCGGGAGCAGTGTTTCAGGACGTGGTGGGTTTTCGCCTGGCTAGCTTACTTCCTATAAAAAACCAAAAATGTCGCTTTATCAATCCTTCAAATTGGCGAATGTGACCCGCCACCGAATAAAGTCACAGCCCATAACTTCACACCGGCAGGTCAACTAGTGTCACCATTCTAGATACGCTCGTTACACTGGAACTCCTACGTCTGCATATACTGTCGTCTCTTTACTTTCTACGATATCACCATTGATCTTCTCGTTACCTACGCACAAACTCAGTATATTGTCACACCTCTCTTGATCGTGCCCTACAATTATCTTCTATTGGATCATTCAGGATGTTTAATTTAGTACTACTGCAATATATGACAGACCGATTATACCGTAACAAACGGGTCCCAATCTCACGACAGCCTAATTATTGTTTCACATTTCCCCTATTGTACAGTTCCGATCATGAAAGCATAAACAGTTTTCTGCTATCGCTGTTACAATTGCTATAAAATGTCTGTGCCGTGGCACCTACTTGATCACGCCTTCGTGGGCGTGCCTCACATAGTCGAGGGTAAAAATATTTATTTACTTATTTATTTGATCTGGCTCTCGATTGAGTCGGCCAGCTAAATAATTGCTCAAAGTTGGCCGTCCTCTCTTAAACCTCAGATCTCTGAGAACGTCAACTTAACATATTGTTATCGCAACCTTATCATTGTAAGTGCGCCTGAGTTGACCATATCCACGACAGCTATATGTACAAGTCACCCATGCAGACAATGGCCCTACCGTTCAATAAATTCGATAAAGTTAGCAAGTTGGCCTTTGCTATTCGCATCAGATGGAAACAGGAAGACTACTCTTGCGTTGCCTCAATAAAGTATGGTTGTTAACGTACTGACAAGTTAAGCACATTCTCCGACCAGTTCCGCGTTTTAAAAGCGCACCGTTTTGCTTGTCGACAGAACTCTTCCTGAAAGTTCTAGTGAAATACTAATGTCCTTGAGAACATAAGCATACCTACGACAAACCATTACCTCAGAAGTTCATCAATCACAATCGTCTATTGCATTGAGTTTAAACTTACAGTAGTGTTACAACACCTGTACGTGACTGCTACTCTCCTGCTGATTGGCTGGCCCAGCGTGGCAAGGTTACTTTTGGCAGCTGACCTTCTGCTTCTTGAAGTTGGATGCCAGGAGAGTACTTATAAAAGTGACTAGAATCTACCACGTTTGCACAGCACTATTTTGCCTGCTACTATCACGTTATTTTGGAAAGGGCCTTTTGAGTTTTAACTTCGGTTAGGCTTGAGGTCGCGCAGCCTTGGTTATGGGCGCTTCTGTTTTGCAAAATAGGATAACTTAAGACTAAAGATAGCGGTTGCTACGCTCCGAACTTATGGACTTTCGCGTAGTTTGCAAAACCCAAGAAAGCGATGGGGATCTACCCTTGTCATGCCTGGACTCTACCGTTGAAAGTTATATGGCGGGTAATTTCTGCAAGTGTGCGCCATTTTGGTAACGAAGCGGACGAACTCCAACACAACCTCATTGAATCGCATGGACCTGATCACTTCTCTAAGATCTGCTTGTCGTTGCAAATCCTGTATTCGGTGCTCCAAATCCATTGGTAGCGTCTCTGCTGGACTGACCGCAATCAAAAGGGATCCGCTGGCGATATGATACTCTACTAGAGCGCGTACTTCAATGCTCATCTGGTTGAAGCTTCATGTGACTGCGCTGGAGGTTTTGAAACCCTGGTGCTATGTTTATGATGTATGCAAATGTATCATAGTAAGTGTTATCTGCATGGTTTAATTTTGTTCCGTGAATTGCTTGCTGAATTCGAGTGACATACATGGTTGGTGAACGATTTGTTTACTATGGGTGACTGGAGCCCCTGGTGGACGGACTGAAACATGTTGCAAGACTCCCATTCTCAGATTCTTTCCATATGTATTGTTGGACACCGTTCCTGTGTATAATCTTTTTCAGCAGGTTACAATGCCTAGTCGTATATTTACTGGACATATGTCTCATATTCTGGATACTGTCTATCATTTGTCGATGAGATGTCGCCGACCTAACAGCTCCTCCGCCTATCTGCAAAAACTTTTTTGTATACTTTCATCCAACTGGCTCCAAAACCTCACTATGTGCAGCCAAGTTAACTTTTTATGGATTGTTGGAGTGCTGAACACTACCGCTTGCAAACGACTGCACGTTTGATGTACTGTAGCATAACTGCAACTTACGGCACCAGACAGGAATTGCGATAGTTTATGCAACCTGTTTCTATCTCCTACTAAAGACTCTTTGACCTAGGCCCTCAACGGATAGCTCGGAAATTGAAGTGCTTGCTGCAAAAAGACAAAAGTATTGAGAGCAGTTCAAGCTTATACTTTCCGCGCTAAACTAGACGAACTACCAAGTAAACAAGTACGTAAGCCATGAAGAAACGTAGCGTTAGCAGTACAAACTTATTTTGGGTGTGCAATCGTGGACTACACCAGACAACATTCTCTTAGCTACAATGGTTGTCCAAGTTGGCAGTAGTATTACTAAGTTATTTTCTTCGAGACAGGTTAGTGTAGTTAACGATAATACGATGGAAGCCAGTCTTGTAGCTCTGTAGTATACAGAAACCTACTCGGCTGGGACGTTACGCGATGACGCTGCATCAGTCAACCGCTACTCCTGAAGCACATAGCTGCTGATGTTGTTACTCAAGACCCGCACGAACTAGATCCCAACTTCTCGTAGTGTTCTGATGGATTGTCCCTACCGTACAGCATTACTATAGCCGACTGCGTGGCCGTACCTATACGGCATATATTTCTTCACTCTCCGTTAGCATGACCGCTTCCGAACACTTGAATAGTGGACGCAATAAAGTCCGTATAGCAATATGCGAAAACAAAACGCTACCAATTACTGACCTATTTGCTTAGCAACCATATCGCTAAAGCTAGTGGAAAGGATGCTGCTGTCATCGCTTTATTTTCACATATATATTACACACCAACATCTCTTTATGTTTGGCACAAAAGTTTGTCTGGACTCTTGTTTCCTAAGATATTTTGGACATTGCGCTACTTCCAAAGCGCTTCACGGAACCTTGTGTATGACCATTCTATATGCTTGTAAAATAATGTCGTGCCAGCAGTAGAATGCTTCAAACGTTTATCTGGCATAAAACAGCAATTTATTCACTTACTATCTTATGTAGTCTTATGGGTACTGCATGAGTTTGTTTAGCACTTTCATGTAGCTTGAACGTTTTTGTTGCCGAGAGTAAACATGCGAGAGTTAGATGCTTGAAAACGCTTGCGTGTTGTTTTTATTGGTTTCACCAAAGCATTATACGAGATCACTCATACAAGCTACTTTAGTAACTACGAAGAATCCGTGTTCCCCAGGGGGTTATTACGATTGTTGACTTTTTAAATTACTGAACCATTCGAGTTATTGTGTATGATCCTTACTCGGCCAATGTGCGAATGACCAGTGGCGTTCCGCCAGAATCAGTCCATGGTCTGGAAGTTTCCATGGTCTCATCAGTGATCACACTACACAAATTCAGTCGGGGCGCATAATGTACCTAGACAAGTTTAAGCTGTACATGAAGGTATCTTGGGAAGCTGTTCACATGAAAATCAAATTAGTAATGTAAACCAACCTATTGGTCTAGGTATTCTTCTACCAGTAGCCTTGAATAAGTGTAATAATTCTTTCAAACTGTAAGTAACCTATCACTTTAACAAACGCTTCGCGTTCTGCTTGATTGTAAAAGCTTAGAAACCATTCATAATAATCCTGGTAGACATAAACTAAACAAAAGTATCACCTGATCGCGAACGCCTTTTGCTGCTGAAGTTTCGAAAAGCTGCTTGTTATGTATAATTTTATAATCACTTATGCAGTAGAGGTCTATCGGTTCGTATATAGACACCAGCACTCTGTATTGGATAAAGTGGCATATATACAGCCTTGGTGCCATAAGTGGCAGGTGCTGTTTGCAGCCGAAAAGTACAGCGTCAATGTTTATAAAGGCACCACATTTCCCGGGCATTAATTATTAACAATACCGTTCATAAACGGGCACTTCAGTGAAGGACCTGGGTTTGCTTTATTCCAATATATTAAACATTACCGAACCAAACCTGTCAATGTAGCTGAAGCATGAGACTTCGCCTGTCACATATGCCGTCAGGTGTACACTGCTGAAGCAAGAGTAGAAGTTTAAAGAATGTGCAGTCGTGCGCAGCTGGAATATTGCACATTCATGTGTAGCAGCTTAAAGAAAGCTGACAGGAACCTCCTAGAAAAACCCGGAGGCATATGACAAAGGGGCCTCTTAATGGAAATCTGGGCATAACTTACAAAGAGCGATACTTTCCTCTCAAAGTCCAACAACTGGAGTTGCGCCGCATTAACCGTAACCTTTGTATTTACAAAAACACGGTTCTAAAAAGGCATGTAGTGCGCTCTCACGCTTGCTGTTACGTACCAGGTCAAAATTCAACTTATATAATAAGAATAGCACGATTATACTCTTAAAGGCTAGAAAAAATTGGGCATACGATTTTTCTTGTTATTTTATTTATATCAGGAATAAAGTACCTACGGGTGCTAGGGAGTGTACGCATCCAATAAGCTTCAACTGGGACATGCAAAACTTTCTTAAAAGTGAGAACATGAAATGCACGCTTCAAATCTGTGACACTGATGAAACGTATTTGACTCAGGTTCCAACGGCATCTAACTGAAGGTTGATTCCACCATTATCCAAACTGGAAAGACATACTCGATGCTAGGGCTTTATTTTGCAAATCTTGACATTACCAAGGGATCCAAACAAGGAATTCATCGATTTTGCACACATCTTTTAAGCAGGACCTTCACCTAAGCCTTGGACAAAAATCAAGAATATATATATATATATGAGCACAAACCAAATAAAAAGCAACATTACTGTAGCAACGCTTATAAAGGTTTCACTAATAGAGGGGATACAAATGAATAACTATACGTTAGTTTTTGAGGAAGTAGTATGCGTACGCACGGAAGACGTCATCCTGAGGAGAGAAATGAAAACTTATTCGTTTATTATGACAAAAATCTTTTGACAGTAAACTTTTATAATGATAACTCGCTAAAATATTATATGGGGGGCGCTGCCTTTAGCAGCTAAAATACGCAGTGGATAAAAAATTATAAAATAAGAGCAACTTTGCTCTTCGTTTATTGCATTGAACTCGTGAATCTCATACTCGTTAGTTTTCCACTGTTCTGTTTTCAATTTTACTTGGCAAGCCCCAAATTCTACAATTAGAATAATGCAAATGATGGAGAAAACTGCAACTTATCTTTGGATGGGACAATCCTTTCTCAGAACAATATATTAAATTCAACTCAAACATTTCACAAAGCAGAAATGAGTCGTGTGTACATTGGCACCCAAAAGAACCGCGTGTTTGATGACCCCTTGATTTCATGTTACATTTCACATGAATGCATGTTTTGCAATATTTAGTTGACTTTGACAGTTAGCGTACAATTACGTTCTAAATCGCATAATTAACAGGTGAAACATTAGTTTCGTCTTAAGGTCTTGTCCGCTTTACATATATTTGTTTTAGCAGCTTTGGTATGTAAACGTCTGCTAATTTAGCACTAAACGTCTTCACTTTCGTGTCTCGGCCTTTCGAGAAATAAACCATTTTGTATTTGTTCGTACCAATAATGTAAATCCACACGGCATAATTACTTGATTATTCCAATGCTTTTGAAGCCTGGATAATTCAACTTTGCTCCATCCGTCATTTGATGACGGATTTTACCACAAAATGTTTAAATGCTTGCGCTGCTATCTTTTCGAACTTACGCCTATTGCAAAGGTAAGCGGCATGAAATGCTGTCTCCTCGACGCCGACTGAAACACTTTGCAAGCAGCAAACTTATCAGTTTTTCCATTTTCCTTATATGCTTAGTGTCTTCATGTTTAAGGAATTTTCGTTGAGATTGGACGGCAATAATCCAAGATTCCCTACCGTTTCAGCGTTCATTGGAAGTTCTTGTGGGCGGCCTTCAACCACATCCATTACTACTAACTGTTAAGTATGCGAATGACTTCCATCCGTTTACTTCAGCTGTGCGCGGTTTGGTAAACGCCCACAGCCAGCCGACCATCTGACACACGCCCCTGGTCCCGCATAGTGAGATTCCGTGACTCTTGTACCTTCCAATTGATTGATAAACCTCTTTCTGTTCGGAAATCTTCCGTTTCCTGGGATTACTTGTCCCGGAAACGTGCGTCACACGCTTAGTGGTACTACATTTCAATTGCTAGGTAAATGCCGAACCCAATGTTTAATACATCTCCTATGTTGTGGTTATCTGCTAGAGGAAAACCGATCTTATCGAACTGGATACTTTGGGGAAAATCATTTACTGTGAAATTACTTCCTCTACTGAATCCGACTGTTTGCTTTTCTGAGGCTCACAAAATCACACTATTCAGGCAAGTGCTTGGTGATTATGCTCAACGGCACCACGCTGCTTTACAAATGTAAAACAATGCCACCATCAGTTCTGCTTTGGATACTTAGACCAGGTTATGGGGGCTCAAACAAAACGTTTACACCACTAGATATTGCTTTTCAAAACCTCCCCAGGAGCCGAGTGGAAGTGGCAATGGTTTTATTGTACATTTTCGTCAAGCTAATGATCTTCAATCTTAGAACATGGAAGAGCAAATGCAAATTCAAGGTTTACTTGCGGGAACATCAGACCAAAGTGCCAGTGAGAAGTTGTTATCCTTGGAGGAGACGACCGCCACGTAAAAAAACGTTTCTCATTGTTCGCCAGCGTGGGGATATTACAAACCAATTTCTCGAGCTTACTGGTAGTCCGGTAGTTGATAATGTGTACGCGTTCCGAAAGCCAAACACCAGTGCAAATAGAAAATAATTTTAGATGTTATGGTTGCGGTTTGCGGCAATCTCATGCTTCCGATTACCGGCAACAGAAGGTATCTGTCGAAAAGGTGGCTAGATAGGCCACCTAGCAAGCGGCTGTAGAGCGGAAAGTTCCCGTCCCCCTAACAGCGCCTAATCGAATAGTCAAAGCCAAATAGCGCTGCGTGAAGATCAGATACTAGAACATTTTGATAGTGAGCTTAACTTCCTGTACTTAAACAGTGTAACACTCAAAATCTGTCCTCCTTACAAAATACATTTAACAATAAGGCATGAACCAATAGACGTGGTGCTAGATACTAGGGCGGCGGTCATCGTTGTAAACCGCGGTTCAGGGAAAAAGCTACCGCCTTTACAACCATGCAGCTCGAGATTACGCACGTACACAGGTGATCAAACTCAGATGCTGTGCAGATGTTTTGTCAAAACCAGGCACGGGGACTAAGAAGTTACCACTCACTTATACCTTGTACCTGGGAACAAATCGAATCTCATGGGTCGAGACTGGATACAGTGCTTTCCCGAGACCATGCTACTCAAACAACTCAGTTAAGGACGGCAGTTTGAATGGGTTATTGTACCAACTCTCAACGTTGATTGAAAACAACTTGGCAAAAATGCGTCATTTCCATGCTCCTATCAAACTCCGGGAGGCTTCCGAGCCAAAAGATTACAAAGCTAGATAATTACCTTATGCAATTCACCCTAAGTTGCGGCATAGGTATAACATCTGCAACCATAAGGATTTATAGTTCCGGTGCAACATCCAGATTGGGACACTCCGATTGTACCTGCACTCAAACCTGACGACTCCTTCGTATTGGCGGAGACTACAAAGTGACAGTCAAACAAGCATCGAAAGTGAAAAATATCCCCTACTAGGTAATGAAGACCTGTACGCGACTTTAGCTGGTGGCCAAACGTTTTCCAAGCTGAATCTCTCTCACGCATACGCTCAGGTAGAGTTTGCTAATGAGTCGAAGGAACAGACTACAATAATTACCCACCTAGGGCTATTCCAGTACACGCGCACCAGTTCGGAAAAAGTGCAGCAACCACTATTTTCCAACGGATTGTGGATAATATAGTTAAAGATATAGCGTTCACCTGTGAATACCTGGACGATATCCTTGTTACTGGCTGCAGTCACCCTGATCAACTGAACAGTTCGGGAACGGTGCTCAGGTGTTTGCTCTGTGGGTTGAAATTAAAATAGTCCAAATGTGAGTTCTTATCGGATTCTGTTTGTTGCCTTGGTTACAAGCTGAACAAAATCGGTTTGCATGTCCTGAAAGATAAAACAGCCCCTATTGTGCAGGCATCTCAGCTAAAAAATAGTGGTGAAGTACGATCATTCCTAGGAACCTTGTCACACTATCGTCGTTTCCTACCTGATGCCTCAATTATTCTTGCTCCATTGAACGAA
Organism: Dicrocoelium dendriticum; assembly: GCA_944474145.2. Classification (NCBI taxonomy): domain Eukaryota; kingdom Metazoa; phylum Platyhelminthes; class Trematoda; order Plagiorchiida; family Dicrocoeliidae; genus Dicrocoelium; species Dicrocoelium dendriticum. The sequence continues at coordinate 10,686 of CALYDF020003509.1, forward strand.
CTGCTACACAAAAACATCCCATGAATGTGGAAAAGTGAGCATCAATCTTCTTTTACTTGTGCAAATATGTGTCTTACTTCCGCACCTGTGTTGGTCTGTTATGATAGTGAAAACCATTACTCCTACAGTGTGACTCCACTCCGTATGGAGTCGGAGCAGTACTATGTTACAAAATGTCGAATGGTGTCATTCACCCGGTTGCGTTTGCTTCAGGAACTTTACAACCCGCCGTAAAGAAGTATTTCTGTCCGTTATATTTGGCGTCAAACGTTTTCATCAGCACATTTGGTGTAAGTATTTCGAAATACAAACTGACCACAAATCACTGATATCCCTATTGAGCGAGGCAACGCGAAACGAGCAGATGTTTCCCAAAGAATGCAGCGCTGGGCATTAATAGTAAGTGCATATAAATATGGAATCTTCTATCTTCCTTGCTTGAACAAACCTATAGCGGATAAATTAAGCAGGTTACCACATGCGACCCCATAGGAAATACTGGAGGTACCAGTAGTCCTAGTACATCTAATGCAAGACCATGACACCACTCCACTGACTAGTGAAACCATACTTCGGTGGACCGATGGCGACTCAACACTATCTTCTATAGTAGATTTACAAAAATCTGTTAGTATACTACAGTTCTCGTGAATCTTAAAACCTACGCACAACGGAAAAATGAATTGAGCCTTCACCATGGACGCTTGTTTGGGGAATCTCGCCTTGTTCCACCGCTAAAGGCATGGCCATTGATCATAAACCAACGCCACATCCAGGCGTAGCCCGAATGAATGCCTTGGCGCGCGGTTATGGCTGCTGGCCTGGCCTAGGTTCCGTAATAGAGAACTGTCTAAAACTTGTGGTTTGTGTCATCAGTATCAGTCAAATAAACCTCCCGGTCCGGTAAACCCCTGGCGTTGGCCTGAAAATCCATAGCAGCGCATCCATGCGGACTACTTAAGACTCATTAATGGTGTATTTTTCCTGCAGCTATTTGACGCGCATTCCAACTGGATGGACGTTTATCCCGTTTCCCTCCCTAGTACAGAGACAATGAATCTTTCCTCAAACAATTTCTTGATGCTCTGGCCACCGCAGAGGATAATCAACGGTGCCCTATCTGCTGCATCGAGCAGGGTGGAAGGGGTTTGGATGCTACTTCCCAAGCCTTCCCCTCTTCTTATTCCTCATCTTACACTTTTTCACTCTTACCGTCCCCTTCCAACTTCACTTATATCCCCCAGTTTTCAACCCCCGATTCTTGGCCCTCCCCCAACATGCGTTGCTAGGCATTTACCTTCCAATTTCAACTCACATGTGAACGTGGAGCCTCACTCCTCTCCTGTCGACAAGCCCAGGTCCAACCAAGCGGTCCATTCCAGTTCATCGGCTTGCATTTTGAGCCCTCGATCCTCCTTCAGATTGGCATGCCTCAATGTACGCACACTGCTACAAATCGGTCAACAGGCAGCACTTGCCCCAACATTAGAGACCCTCTCGATCGATATCTGTTGCTTATCAGAGACGCGCCTGCAAGACTCGAGCACTGTGCTCACTCTGCGATCTCCTTCACGTGACGCAAGTAGTATTTTCTCAGTGTGTCTATCCGGTGACGATGCAGCTTCGAGCACCGGCCAAGCCAGTGTTGGCATTGCCCTGAGTCCCCAGGCTGAAGCTGCTCTGGTTGATTGGATTCCAATCAGTAGCCGGATGTGTGCGGTCCGATTGGCTGGCTCGTTCAAAGCTTCGAGGTCGCGCGGGGCTAATAGATGTCTATTCATCATCGCTGCCTACGCGCCCAACAACTGTAGCGATGATTCGGTAATGAACGACTTCTACCGCCAACTGACCCAGCTCCTTCGCCACAGAAGAAGCACGGACACTGTTGTGCTGGCGGGGGATATGAACGCACAAGTTGGAAAGTTGTCCACTAATGAACTTCATCTGGGCGGTCAATACGGTGTAGGCTCCCCTAATGATAACGGTGAGCGATTACTTCATTTGTGTGAAGATGCTCGCTTATTTCTTGCGAGAACTAATTTCCGACACAGCACCCGCCGGAGGGTGACTTGGCGCCCACCAGCCTCGAACCACTCTTGGACGCAGATTGATCACATTGCCATCAGTTACCGCTGGAGTGGCTGCATCCAGAATTGTCGCTCGATTTAGAGCACATGTGTGGACACCGACCATGCACTTGCATGTGCTGACATACGGATGCGTTTTGGCGACGCCCACGAGGACGACGTGAGCGCATTGACACCATCCAACTGACAAAGCCAGCTGTTCTGAATGCGTATCGAAGTACGCTGACATGCGAGTTGAGTAATCGCTCACTGGAGACAATTGATGGTCATTGGTCCCATGTTCGCCAGACCTTACTAGCAGCAGGCAAATCCTCATGTAGTATGTCTAATAGCCAACATGAATATTGGGTCTCTTCACAGTCTCTGGAACTTATCGACGCTCGCCGGCATATCCCGGCTGGAAGTGAACACAATGAAACTCGCAAAGAGCTCTGGGCACAACTCCGCGCTAGCCTGAAGAGAGAGCGCGAATCCTGGTGGTGTCGCCGTGCAACAGAGATGGAAGTAGCCGCTGCCCTTGGCAACCATCGTAAGTTATTCCGTCTGATACGGGAAACGGGCAACAGGAGACCTGGTGTCAGTGAAACAATTTGTGATGAGAGTGGACAGCCTATCCACATTTTGTCAAAACGTTTGGAGCGTTGGGCTGAGCGTTTTCAAAGGCAATTTAATCGGCTAGAATTGTTCGATTCTTTGCCAGCCAGTGATCGACCTGCTCCATGGGCTGTCCCTTTGATTCACCCTCTCGCTCAGAAATCGAACGTGAGATCGGACTGTTGAAGTTGAACAAGGCCGCGGGACCAGATGATCTTCCTCCAGAACTCTTCAAATGCGGTGGCTCTGCTCTTGTTAACGCTTTACATGAATTACTAGTGAAACTGTGGAAGCAGGAGATTGTCCCAACCGACTGGAGCCGGTACTTTATTGTTCCCATCTTCAAAGGAGGCTCGCGCTCGGAATGCGGCAACCATAGAGGAATCAGTCTGATCTCCATCGCCTCCAAATTACCAGCCTCCATAATTCTTCACAGATTGACTGGCGCTCATGAAAGCCGGATTCGTGAGAAGCAAGTCGGGTTTCGTCGAGGTCGTGGCTGCATCGACCACATCTTCACCTTGCGTCAGTTGTTGGAGCACCGCCACACATATTGGCGGCCCACCGTTGTCGTGTTCCTCGACATCAAAGGTGCCTTCGATTCGGTTGATCGATGTGCCCTTTGAGACTGTCTACTCAGGAAAGGTGTGCCCGAGAAATATGTAAATATTATCCAAGCAGTATATTCGCGTAGCACGGGCAGAGTAAAGGCTTACGGCAAGCTGTCGCTACCCTTTAATATCTCCAGCGGTGTGAGACAAGGATGCCCGCTGTCACATTTCCTCTCCAACTTTGCTATTGACGAAGTCATGGAGTTTGCATTTACAGGACGTGACTTGGAATGTGTGGAGCTACTCCCAGGAGAACGACTTCTGGACTTGGAGTATGCAGACGACATTGCCACCATCTGTGCCAGCTCCCAGACGTGCCAAGCCGCGCTGGACAGATTAACACTGGCTGTCAGCCGCTTCGGGCTTTGCTTTGCAACACCGAAGTGCAAAGCGTGCCTCCAAGATTGGCAGGGATCGCCCCCTGTGCTGACCCTTGGTGGGGATCAGCTAGAAGTCGTTCAGAAATTCAATTACCTGGGAAGTTGTGTAAGCGCCCATGGAATCAAAGACGAGATCACGAACCGTATAGCGAAAGCTCGGAGTGCTTTTGCTAACCTTCGCCACCTATGGCGGCGGCGCGACATCACTCTCGCCCTGAGGGGTAGAGTGTAAAATGCAGCGGTACGTTCGACCTTACTGTACGATTGCGAAACCTGGCCCCTAAGATCGGCGGACTTAAAAAGACTAGTTACGTTGGACCATAGCGGAGGTGTTTCACCACCTCTAGCTGACATGTCTAATGATGATGATGACAGAGACAACTATCTCAAAAATGAGGTCATATCTTGCCATATCTGGGATACCACAGACACCCTGCATAGACAACGGGCCATGTTTTACTAGCAAAGAAGGTGAAAACTTCATAATTGGCAATGGTGTCCAGCACGTCCGTACAACTCCACAACCCATGCTTCTAATGAGCTAGCGGAAAGGGCGTTGCACACAATTAAAATGTGCCTCTTGAAACAAGCATCAGGAACTGTTCAGACTAGGTTGGGTCGCTTGCTGCTTGCGTACAAGATAACGCCAAAGAAAGCCATTGGTAAATCATTTGCGAAGATGATGTTTGGCCGAACACTCCGTACCAGACTGGATCTTCTGTTTCCAAATGATAGAACACAAATGGAGAGGAAACAAGACAAGGCTGCTGCATCGCAAGATGATTACGACTCTAGTTGGCCGTTGCGTGATCCGGTATACACATGACTTCCCCATGATCGCCGCTGGCAACCCGCAACTGTAAGTAAAGGTGACTGTATCCATGCAGCTCACGGATTACATGGTCGGATAGCAGGGCGGCACTAAGACCACGTACGATCACGTTGTGTTGGGACAACAGCAGTTGAATGTCTGGATGAATCATCTTCGGTTCAGCCGGAAATGAAGCAACCCCCAAGGATCTGTACAATCGTCAGAAGCACCATCGCTTTGTAGATTTCAGCATACACGTAACTCCCTGAACAGTTTTGTGCCAGGGGTATAAACATTTCAAGTGGTGAGGGAACGTCAAGCACGCGAATGAGTTTGATCCGGTTACTTCAGCCGTGCTCGGAAAGGTAAAGTTACACAGCCAGCCAACCATCTGACACACTCCCCGGTTTCGCAAAGCGACTTTACGTGGATCTTGTACCTTCTCAATTGTTTGATAAACCTCCTTCTGTTCGGACGACTTCTGCTTGCTGGGACTACGTGTTTTTGAAGCGTGCTCTACGTGCTCAGTGAAACAACCTTTTAGTAACTATTCCTTTCCTTTATGTATTGCGGCATAATAGCGGAGGTGTTTCCTACCTCTAGCTGACGTGTTTAATGATGATGATGATGCTGACAACTATTCCAAATTCAGTGATAGGATAATAGTTTTGTCTTTTATTTGTGATAAGCTGCGGCCTCCTATATACCTCACCTGTAATTTAACCGGATCAATTTCATGTCGAAATCCATCACGGACAAGCACAGCCATAACATTTTGTTTCAGTCATTCCTGGTCCACGCAAAACCGCAAAGCTTTTCATGAGGTCAGGAGTATTTCTTTCTATGCCATTCGACTCCAGGTGATTTCAGTGCCCTGCTGATCTTTAATTATGCAACATCAAGCATTAAAGCCCACTGATTCAACTTCTCCCAAATTATCTTTCTTGGACCGCTTCAGAAAGACTACCGCTTTTGGCGCAATGCATTTAAAGCACAACCATTGATAAAACACAGGGTAGCGAAGAGTACTTTTTTCGATAAATCTCATCAGGCGTTTACAATTATAAAATAGAAAGTTGGAGCGGGATAGGCTGGTGAAGCGCGACAAAGGTTAGCGATTCAAAGCGAGGCAGAAGGTCAGCTGTCCTAATCGATAAATTGGTCGATCCACTGAAGCTGCGGCTACCACAGTACACGTAAGCAGACATAGATACCCACATAGAGACACACACGTATGCTCACGAGGCATATGACGTGCTTCTCAACTGATTGGGTGACGCACTCATCACCCGGTGGTTGTCAAAGCGTGTGAAGTGGAAGCTGTTTGGAAGTGTGTTAGCCCCAGGGCAGGAGAAGCGCTTGAATAAGCGCTCTCTGTTTGCATAGCTCAGGTTGTGTAAGCCTAATCGCAATGGCTTCGGCCGTCCGTAACATTTGTTTCCTCAGCCCCTTGGGGTAGCGTTTTGGGACCACATAAAACACTTTGAAAGCATCCGTAGCCTTAATTTGATGTCCACTGTCGACCAAATGTTCTAGGATAGAACTCTTGATGCAACCAATAGTACCTTTCTGCAATGCCGTGGGACAGTGCTCCGACATCCGTTTAGACAGACGCCTAGTCGTATGTCCGATGTACTTCACACCACAGGTGCAAGTAAATTGATATAGAATATAAGATTCGGACTGGACCGGGAGTCTGTCTTTTAGACGTTGGGCAACATTGATGCAGCGACTAGTATGGTTCATTTTTAGACGTTGATGCACGAAACTAATCTTTCTGCTTTCCTACTGAGCAATCTCCCTAATGCACACAGAGGTGTGAAAACGCTGTTTCGCTTCTACGCGTTTAAAATTCCTTATCTATCAAGCTTGCTTGGTGGCACGTAGAAAGTAATAAACTTGTTACACAAAGGTTGTCGAAGTGACAGTTGTACATAACTTTTCTTTTCTTCCTACTTGTAAATAGTATACTGTTATTGTTATCCAGTTTATCTATAGTGATGGTGTGTGTTGTAAATTAGCCCCATCCATTTCATAAAGCCTATTTGACTAGACCAGATTGTAGGTAAACGGAACATGGTAGGTGAATGGTCAACCAAGGGACAACTGCTGATAAATAGCCATAAAAGCCCAGTTGTCCACACAAGCGCTTCCCAATTATTTGGTATTACATTTTGAGAGAGATCACGGCGTGCTTCTGTCATACCATCCACGACCCGCAGAGGACACAATGCGGTGGACTGCCGAGGTAAGCATTACGTCCCATGAACTACGAAGAGACTTCTCACAATTATTTTCGGATCCTCAGGATCACGTATACTTCCAAAATGCGCCTAATCACTGAATACGGATTACCTGGACCTGTTGGTTAAACTGGTTGAAAGGTGGACTTATTTACAAAACCCAGAGGCGTCGCTCGGGATCCAATGTTAAACAATTTCACTTTCCTTATCCGACTCGACTTATTCGGCGCAGCTTTTACTTCTTATATTAAGGTTGACGTCCTTGTTCACCAAATGTGGATGCACCTGCAACCGTTCCTCCAGGTCAACGCTAATAGTTTAGCAAAGCCTACGATTTTCAAATCGAGTGGGCAGCGTGTTTGCTCTGATTTCGCTCCATTATTACGCGCATTAACCACGTGGAATGGCCTACGAAAATACCCGCCGCTGCCCAATATAAAGCATGTTTCAAGCGGTGGTTGGATTCTTGCCTGCTCTGTTAGCTGGGACTCCGGAGCTGCTACCTAAATAAGTGCGATCCGCCGAATGCCACCAAAACGACGTCTGATAGGCGCTGGAACACCTCTGATTGGCACACATTTGGGCGATGTTAAACACCGAAGTTTAGTTCCATGTAGTGCTAATGTAGGCTGCTCAGTAACTGATTGCATCTGCGCTCCCTTTATCGAGGAAAACAAAGTTCGATTGCTTTTAACGCAGTGCTACCGCTGCTGTATTGGTGCACAGCTGCAAAATCCTCGTCACTCGAACGCACTAATGTACGAAAATATAAGCCTTACTCCGAACTCCTGACAGTACTCACATCAGAACCTACTTCAGGCACCCAGGAACCACGACCACCACTCCCGCACAGTAATTTTTTTTCCCTTCTTCAGGATTTCTACATCTACTTCGGCTAGCATGAAAACCCGATAGGCACTTGAGAATTACCTGAAAGCAGTTTACTTACAAAACTATGGAACGTTTATCAAACACATCAGCAGAAGTGCGCTTTTATCGGGTTTCCACACTGCATACAATTTACCGCGTTCTTATCTGCTAGACCGCTCAGCACGAATGCGCAAATGGTGCCTAAAAATGGTCTCAAGGACACAAATCTCAGGCAGGCAGAAAAGCATTACGCGTTCTCGATAATCTATTCCGATCCATTCCGCTACACTGGGATGCTGTAAGTCTCTCTAGACACCACCGCCTGCTAGGCACCTGAAAGTTGCCCAATGTAAACAAAGTTCTGGTGATCAGGCAAATCCCACCAATATCCCGATTTTCACGGAATTAAATTTTAACATTGCCAGCTTCCTACACCGTATACACACTCGCATCTAAAATGTTTACATCTACGCTAGCCTGTCACATCTTCCATTTAAAAATGCCAGATGTCCAGCAAAGTAGGTTTAATAGAAAACAATGTGCGTCACCGGTCAAGTAATGTGCCTAACGGTCGCATTCGCGGGTTTCTCCTCAGCATTTGTTGGCCCAATGGATGGTGGCGAAGCTGCAGCCGTTACGGAATTTGTTTTGTACTTACTGCGTGAGAGACACGTTCGAATTCATTGAGAGGATATCTGAAAGCAACCTTGTTAACAAAAGGATGATATCATTCGATGCCCAGTCGTTGTTCACAAAAATTCCATTGCTCGAAACCGTGGATTACATATGCGAGCTTGCTCGGCAACTGCCCATATACACAACTTTTCCGGAGACTTTGCTAAAGGAGGTGTTACTTCGTTGCACGTGAAATGTTCAGTTCACTTTCAATGGTGAAATGTACCGTCAGATTGACGGAGTGGCAATGGGATCTCCTTTGGGGCCGCTGCTGGCTGATATATTCATGGCGAAATTGGAACATGGCCCACTTGCAACGCACATACGTGAAACCGAAATGTACGTACGGTATGTGGATGACACCTTCGTACTTTGCAAATCCGAAAAGCATGCGGAACAGTTGCTGAAAGCTTTCAATGACGCACACAAGAATCTCCATTTCACTTGTGAACACGAACTCGGAAACCGGTTACCTTTCTTGGATGTAGCAGTTATCCGTAACTCAGACGGATCATGCAGCAGAAAGGTACACAGAAAGCACACATGGATTGGGCAGTACACTAACTTCCACAGCGCAGTACCACTACAGCACAAGCGGAGTTTAATCAGATCTCTCGCCTTCAGGGCGCGCAGTATTTGTACACCGGATACCGTCAACGGAGAACTACAGAGAATCAGCGACGCCCTCAGGGAAAATGGCTATCCGGATAAATTTATCATGAAACATTTGAAGGAACGTAATCGAAAGCCACCTAGGAGCATTGCTCCTAAGAAAGAGCTTTTCATACATATACACTTTAAGGGCGATTCTGCAGCTGATATGTTATCCAGACGCCTGAAAGATGCTGTCGAGAAAACTTATTTCGCGGCCCGCCTAAAGTCGTTTTTCACAATAAGCCGTTGCTTACAAAACCCTTGAAGGATAGACTACCGCCGTTTGCCCGTTCAATGATTATTTATCAGTACTCGTGCTCCTGTGGTGCACGATACGTGGGTCGCACGACGAGACGCCTATCTCAGAGGGTTCGTGAACACATCCCGGCATGGTTTTACAGATGCGAAATGAGGTCTTCAGACAGCTCTATCATGTCGCACCTCCTTGAATGTGGCCATACAGCTTCAGAGAATGACTTCAAAGTCATTTACTCATTATCTGAGCACTTCTCCCAAGGATTCCGCAAACAGCTCTTATCCATCGCCGAGGCTATATACATTCACCATCTAAAGCCGGAATTATGTGTCCAAAAACGATTTATACGGCCGATATTACTACCTTAGCCAACGTTACTTAGTTATTTGGTTGTCATCCTACCTACCTTATTACCTTGTACTAATGAGCCTTGTGTACACATGTTTATTTAGTTTACTTGGTCTACCACCTCTATCTCTGTCTCAAGTTATCGATTTTGGTCATTCAAACAGTCAAGAAGTCAATCCCAGCCCCAGTTGACGCTATCTCCACAATCCCTGTTATGTAAAATTTGGGTCTGATGAGATTTACCGAAAAGAATTCTTTACCCTGAAATGATTTCTGATATTGATTCATATTAACGAAATGGGAATCTTTGCTTTGCTGAAGATCAGCATTGCCCGTGATTCATTGAAACTCGATTTTTGGCATACCATACCGATCTAGCATTTTAGCTGCATATTGTGGAAAACAGTGTTTGAATAAACACTTGGAACGGAATTTCACTATTGTCTAATTTCCTCTGATCCAAGATATTTTGGATCGATTAAAGCGGTTCTGGTCAAAGAGTCTTTGGCGCTTACTGGTAATTTTTCCGGTTTTTCTCAGTTGTAATCCCGTTATGCGCCCAGGTTTTGCTTTCTTACTGAGGTCGTTTAACTATTGTATATGTGTTTTAATTCCACTCTGTTTTTCACTATATCGGTCTCGCAGTGCACCGAGGCTGTTATTCCTGGTGGCTTGGATTCTGAGATTATCGCACTTTGTAGCAGTCCAAGCTGCAATATACCAGTTACTGACGATTTCGGCGGTATGCAGTGCGATGTCTGCAACCGATGGTACCACCAGCTTTGTATGGACCTGAATACCGAGCAGTACGCAGCGCTGACCTCCAGTGAAATGTTACTTTTCTGTTGTGCCGATTGCTGCAGCCGCCGGCAAGGCCGCGCGGCCTTTCGTATGACAGACGAATCTCTTGATATCCGGTTGCTCTCAGCTCTTCGCCTTAAGCTTGATCTGCTCATGACGACGCTTCCGGTCTCCAACAACACAGATTTGATCACTTACACTGGAGATCAACCTCTGGCACCAATCATGTCACCGATCCAGATGGCTACCGACCACAAAAAGGAATCTGCTTCAGACGTCCTACCTAAAGCTACTCTGATCGACGCCGAATTGCTGGTCCAAGAGTCCCTTCGAGTAAAGCGAAAGAGAGCCAGGACACCCTGTAAGTTTTCTGCTAAACCAGAAGTTATGGTTGTCTCGGCACCGGAAACAAGCTAAGTGTCGTTATTTGTCAGACCGTCTGACGGTTGTGCCGAGGTGGAGATTCCAACACGCAATACTTGTCAGCCGAAGTTGCCGGATATCTCGGTTCTCACCGAGAAGGCATGTTCTGAAGGTTTGCTTGCCTCTGCTCAAAGCGAAGAATCGTCACGGGACCCTGCTCCCGTTTTCAAGAAGAAAAAGTAGACCATATCTGCCATAAAGTCTTTTGGTGTAATTGATGATCCAACGAAAGTAAGACATCGGCAATGGAGCGAAAAACATACGCTACCGTTGCTATATCATCGGAGGGGCTAAAGACAGTCCCATCACCAGTGGTGAAGCCACCTGCTCCAAATAGCGATTCAAAGACCCATGGGGCTATTACACCCCGTCGTGGTGATTCTTTCACAGCTAGTAGCGTTATTTCCCAGAACGCGGCTGAATCTACTGCTGTCCCTCCTGTTGATCACATGTTGGACGACTTTCAATGGTTTAAAATGTGCGTAATATGGCTTCTTCCGCCTCGGTTACCAGCAATTACTGTCAGGAAGCTGATTAGACTGGGGAACGTCCCAGTTAATTTACCAAACCCTCGACCGCGGCTACTTCGTGTGGTACTCTCTACTCCGGAAGAATGTAGCGCCCTCCTGCGATTTGTGGTTAAGCTTAAACGTACAAATATTAACGTTCAGCCAACCCTTCCGCTGGCCCATAGGCTAAAGCTTAGGGAGGCCATCAGGGACCACAAAAGCAGGCGAGAGTCCGGTGAACAAGGTCTCGGGTTAGTGGGTTTTCGGGTGGTCAGCCGGCGGTCTTTTTCCGCCCCACCACTGCCAATTCTGGTGGCGCACGACCCAGGTCTGGATCTAACATATACGCTCAGATATGCTAAGTAATATGCTCAGCCTAAGGAATAAGGTGTACTAGTTAGGTCTGCTTGTAGATGGGTCTCATCCCGATATACTCGCATCCACTGAAACTTGGCTGTCTCAGGACATCATGCATGTTGAAATACACCTATCTGGCTACGCACTATTTAGATGCGATCGCCCCGCTGGCCTGCAGGGAGGGGCGTCTCTCCTTATATTAGCTGTAAACTTGACGTTTTGAAGAATTGCTTATTCCAGTCAGCATACAAAACTGTTGAAGCTCTGTCGGCTGTTATTAGCACATCCTCGACACTGGTTACAGTTGTAGTTGTGTATAGAAGCCCTGGGAGCGTATCCAAAGAGGTACTTGACTTCACTCGCCCGCAGTCCGCAAACAAGGGTTTGGCGATGGGCGACTTCAACCTCCCAGTGGTTTGCTGGGCAGATCTTTCTTGCGACTCAGCGTCAGGCACATTCGGCACTGATTTGCTTGAGCTTACGCTCTAAGTATATTTGCATCAGTTCGTTGACCTCACACTAAGTACGTGGACTCCCAAGTACTGTCCATCTTAGACCTTGTGTTTGCTAAGTCACACGATTTTGTTGGTGACATTACTTACGGACCTCCACTCGGTTCCAGTGATCATGTTTGTTTGCCCTTCAGTTGTACTCTGTCTAGAGGCTACCAGATTACTGTTGAGTCTCGCCTGAACAAATGGCACGCAGACTACCCATCAATGAGATTCAACGCTTCGGGTTTCCATTGTGAGATCTCAGACGACGATACTGTCCAGGCTGCTTGGGATAAATTTAAGTCCTACCTTAACGAGGCCTCTGCTCCCTTCATCCCAGTCACAAGGAGAAAGGAGGCACGAGCACAGTCGCCCTGGATAGATCCCACTGGCAGGCATCTGCTCACATAGAGGTCTAGATGTTGGCGGACTTACCGAGGTGCTCCGTCCACCTATAATTATGACAGGTACCGTAAGACTATAAATCGGTGTAAGCAACACCTAAGGGATGCTCGGCTCAATTTTGAGATAGTATTAGCGGACGAAGCTTCTGAGAATCCAAAAACATTCCTCGCTTTTGTCAATGGGCGCTGAGGTTCCAACATGCCACTTCCAGTATTGATGAGTGATGACGGTACTCATGCGCATCTGGACTATGACAAGGTCTGCGTACTCAGTGGGCGATATGCGGCAGCGTTTGTAAGGGAAACCTCTTTGACAGGCGTTGAGCTGGTTTGCAGGATCCCAGAGGGTTCAGGGCTATCTGAATTTATTGTAGCGGAGACGGAAGTTCCTAGGCTGTTACAAGGGCTGAACCCTTCTAACGCCGCTGGGCCTGATTTAATTCATCCGAAACGGTTGCAAGAGTTGGCTGCGGAAATAAGTAGACAGCTCACATGGTGTTTCAGAAATCGCTTGACAGCTGTGCATTGCCTTCCGAATGGAAGGAAGCTGTCGTCTGTCTTATCTTCAAAAATGGAGAAAGTACTCTGCCTGCAAATTACAGGACAGTTATCTGACTAGTGTAGTAGTCAAACTCCTCGAGAAACTGGTGCGAGATGCATTGAAGAGTCGTCTGAAAAGATTTAATTTACATAGCAATGTACAACACGGATTCCGAAAGGGATTTTCGTGTCTGACGAATGTACTGGTGGCTCGCGAAAGTTGGGCGAATGCAGTGGATAACGGCCACCTACTGGACGTACTTTTCCTCGACTTTTCTAAAGCATTTGACAAGGTACCCCATTTGAGGCTCGGGCAAAACTGAGCTTCTACGGGATATCTGGCCGCGCCCTTCATTGTGTGACTGCCTTCTTGGATGGTAGAGAACAGTGTGGACGGGTACGCCGGGGCCTATCATTTAGACAGTCTGTCCTCAGTGGAGGGCCGCAGGGCTCGGTTTTTGGACCGCTGCTGCTCTCTATCTATGTGATTGATCTACCCACGGAGCTCGAGGTATCATCGCTGCTATTTGATGATGACCTGAAGCTGTGGAACATTGTCGAGGTTCTTGGGGTTCCGAAGCCATTCAGCGAGCATTGGATAAGCTTTGGGACTGGTCTACTTTATGGTTACTGCCAATAAATCAGGGAAAGTGATCAGTACTTCGAATTGGAGGAGGTTATCCTCTTACGAAGTACTTAGTCTGGAAGGTCGAACTCCCCCATGTACCCAGCCAGGTCGACCAAGGCGTCATACATGCATCGGCTTTACACTCCGGCAACAACTGGAAGAAGGCCGCAAGCAGAGGTTTCCGTATGTTGTGGTTAATACGACGTTCTTTCGGAGTCATGAAGGGCAGCATCTTTACGAGACTGTCTTCGGCTTTTGTTTGGCCTCACCTGGAATACTGTGTCCAGGCCTGTCCGCCCAACCTCTTCAGGGACAAAATGAAGCTAGAGAGGGTTTTATGAGTGGGTGCTAGATTAGTAGAGGGATTACGGGGACGGACGTACCCCGAGCGTCTACTTAGTTTGGGAATGCATTCATTGCACTACCGAAGGCTTGGAGGAGACCTAATCCTAACGTACCGTATCTTAACTGGAAAGGTTGGTCCAGACTTATCTGCGCTATTCAGTCCCGCTAGATTGACTGTTCTACGCGGTCACTTCTTGAAGCTGGGCAAACCGCGGTCCGATCCGATTAGGGCGGAAATCCGGCTGTCACGCAGAGTTATCTAGCGCTGGAACATGCTTCCGGAAAGTTTTATCGTGGAATCTACCGTTTAGGGGTTTTAGAGGCAGCTTGACGCACTTGGGTGGCAACACGAAACCTTTCATTTTCCTGAGTAACTTGCATCTTCGTACTTCGATTTTCTTTTCGCCTCTTTTCTTCACGCATTAGTATTATTTGCTTATTTTAAGTGCACTTCCCTATGCTGCATCTTAGGCTTCTGTTCCCAGCCTTTGCTTATTTCATGTGACTGCCACAGCAGGGACTACTAGAGCAGGAAACGTGGGCATCAACTGGTTGGCCAGGGTGCGATATGGGTATTCCGTTTTAGATCCATCAAGAACTGCGCCCTTCATCAATTCCTGGCTCAACGATCCACTCAAAATGGAATACTCACGGGATTCTCCTATCGTTCCAGTCCCATCTGAACTTGAACTTGAAATTTGCTTACCTATATCCATCGTCAATGTTCACTAACGATCGCACCTTCGATGCATCCAACTAAACCTTTACGCAGCATTAACCTTTACTTTCAGTCAAGGCCACTGGTCCATAGTCTGCCCTAGTTTTGTGTCACTGTCATGAAGTGAATATCATATCGAACTATTACGTGCGCTAACACCTCTTCCGCATGGCATCACGCATTCAGTACTGCGGCGTACTGAATAGAGTAGATATTGCAAGCACGTGTAGCCGTACTTCAGATCAAGTAAAATTCATTCACAGCATAGTTTCTGCCTGTGAGACTAAAAGTAGCTTACCCGTTTATCGCACAATCGGCTAAAGTAACAAAAAGCACTCATCTAGTGCTCTCCATCGGTCAATGCAGCCCATGTATCTTATTATTATGATGGGAAAACATCTTCTTAACTGTCCTATCATTATAACATAAGTTTAGCCCATAAACATCTTACTCGTATATGCATTGTGATTATTGATCTGCGAGTTCTTTTGCATGGAGTCATAGTAGGAAGCTTCATAATCCTGTAATTTTTTGATCCGATCTTGTTCTTCCGTAGTCATTCTATTATCAGTAGAAACGGCCAGCGTCTTTCATTGTGCAACTTAACAAGTTCAGCTCATAAGTTCACAAGTCCAACAAAATCCAGCTTCATCCATGTTCAGTGGTGGTCTGCACCTGCGCTTTCGCAGTGGTCACATATACATACGGTGCCGCAGTATGTGTTGCTGGTAAATGAACAAACAAGTGTATTTTTCAAGACTTCTGCCAGAAGCTGTTAATTGAACAATCTGATCACTCTACAAATGTACCGCTACCTTGCGTGAATAAAATAAATATTAGAATTAGGGCTTGCTGAATGCAAGCGCGAGTTTTAACGCAGAGCTTGATAAGTTGCACGTTGTAGCATTGTCAGGCATTCCGTAGGCATTCATGCATGCTCAAGCATTTGATCTCCTTGCGGCTGCGTGTTAGTTCTTGGTATACCTAATACAGCGATGTAATAAGATTTTCACTCTATGACAAGCCAAAGCCTTCGAGCCAACCTCGTTGCTATTGGCCACTTTCAGTAGCATATTTATGCATTCAGAGATCCTGGTATGTAGCACGACAATAGAAGAGAAAAGAGAGCGATAGCAGTAAGTCGGGTTAGAGGGGATGAAATTTATCGCTTCTGATAGTAAATAGAATGATAACATATTTTCATAAAAGCTTAACCTATTAGAAACTCCTAAGGAGTTTATGATTTCGTAAGAGCAAATGACTCCATTATTCATTATAAATAGGTTATCATGACATCCACACAGTAGAACAAAAGGGGAAAAAGAAAAATAACACACTTAGTGTAATTGTAGCCAAATAACGAAGACTAAAACGCCAGACCTGGCAAACCGCGTTCACTTTATATGATAAAGCAAAGGACCAAAATGTCCCAGTCGTTCACAACATTTTTGGTAACAGCGCATAGCGCCGGTATTTTTCTATGCTAAAGTGATACATTTACTTTGCTATAAAATGCAGCGAAAAAGCAATGAATAGCTTGACGTTATCACTTCTAGATTGGAAAGCCAATCTAAAATGTTGCAATGTTACTCAAGTGTTTCAGCAGATATAGGGTGCGCCGTGATTGGCAGAAAAGCACCGTTTCTAACCGCACACGACAAAAAAGTTGAAGTTACGCGCTGAAACGCTCAGGAGGCTTACAAGAACGTTATATATACTCAAGTGTTTTCAACTTCGTGAATAAGTCCTTGGCAGAAATGGCTCGTCGTGAGGTTGCTCGAGAACACTGAGTGTTACAAAGCACTGTAAAGCTCGAAACCACAAATTGGAATAACGCTTTTTGGTTGCGAAGATAGGTTCGGAATTACGAAGGACAAGTCCGTATGCCCAGGTTTCGGTCAGTTCACTAATTCTGTATCTCTCTAAGATAGCTACTACGAAATTTGTGAGTCAGTACAGATTTAAATATCCACAGACGTAGGCCTGTATCTGTGATAAACCTAAGTGGTCTCCCCTAAATAATACGCAAAGCATTCCCGAAATATCGGTGGTGTTATGGAAGGTTCAATTAAAGAAATAAATAAATAAACAGTTTTTTTCGAATTTATCGGGACACACCAAACCAGGCATGGTCATCGTTTACATGCAATTAGGTTTCGCAACAAACACGTTGCTATGTATGTAATCGGCAGTAAGCCGAAAGTTGTACAGGCTGCGGAAATTGTAAAAGTAATCATGAGGAATAAAGTCGTCAATGAATGACGATACGTTGGGTTCTAGCGTGTGTAGTGTAAACAGGCATGGCACTATATGTGTAGTGAAAACGATACATGTGGGCAAGGAGTATCTTATTCTTGAACGGGTCAGGAAAATATTGAATTATTGTCCTAGTCGACTTGCCGGTAGGTAGTTGTGGGCAGTGATGTTATTCGGTGGCGAGTCACATCCGCTACGTCGTATGTGTGGTGCCCCATCAACTATGGTTGTGAAAGATAGTATTTCTTGTCATGTACGCCACGTTTTGCTTCGTTATATATCAGAATAAGTTGTTTATTTAGTTAAAAGCGAAGTATTATTGTGCCTTGTAAGTTAGGTCACAACATCGGCAATCGTCATCTATCTCTACATGCAAAAAGCTTTCGACCGCGTATCTCATAGTCACCTACTAGCTAAGCTCCAAACCTACGGTATAAAGGACCCCTTACTGGCTTGGTTTAGCTCATATCTCTCAGATCGCTCCCAGCTAGTACAAATCCAACAAATAAATCTCAACCCAAGGCTGTTACCAGTGGGGTGGTACAAGGCAGTGTTCTTGGTTCATTGCTATTTCTACTTTACATTAACGACGTCTTCAGCGTAGTTAAATGCGGCACACCTTATCTTTTCCCCGATGACATCAAAATAGTGTACTCCTTCCATCCTACCAACCTCAGCAATACTCTAATGGAAATCCAACTGGACCTCCATGCGATTGAGGCTTGGTGCAACACATGGAAAATGTCTTTCAGCACTGACAAATGTAGCGCGATGTTATGCAGGTGCAATGTTAAGCACAATGCTCTGACCCTAGATAGCAAACCACTTACTATCTGTCAGACCATCTGTGACCTAGGGCTTCGCTACTCATATTCCCTTAACTTCTCAGAACAAGCATTTTATGCAACAGCCAGAGCTAAACAACGCATTGCATTACTATTCAAAAATCTTACTCTATGAGATTCAATTTGTTCAATGTATGAATCATTCGCCCGCCCTTTACTTGAATATTGCTCAATGGTGTATAGCAATTCAAGAAAGCATGATCGTATCGCCATAGAAAAGGTACAAAGAGCGTTTACACAGCGCCTTATTGGTACGAGCTTAGTGTTACCCTATTCTGAGCGATGCGACATACTTACGCTTGACCCAATATGGCTTCGACGCCTAAAAGTAAACTTAGCACTTTTTTTCAATATCCTGCACAAAAATGTCCACACCCCTAGCATTGATCTATCACTCATGAAACCAAATGGATACAATACACGCAATAGAGAAAATTCTGTGATGGTAAGAAGGTCAAAGACAAACATATCAGCAAACATTTTCCTAAATCGGTACTCCCGTATTTGGAACAAATTGCCGACCGATATTCGTACTAGCACATCTGAGTATAACTTTCGTAGAAAGCTTGACGAATATCTTACAGTCAGCAATGTGATTATGCTCCTGCGCTGCCCTACAACTATTCAACAAACGTATGAACAAGGTCCAGACAATATATAACTGAAAGTTGCAAATGACTGTATCAGTCAGATCAACAAACACCCGTTGATTCCCTGCTAACCCTTCTCTTTTATTGCCCACTCCGGATCTGCCTGCCCGAAAGCTCACCGCTGATTAGTGGCTCCACTGATACATCGATGGGTTGGAGGTCCAGGCTTCTGTTATCCTCTTCATCCCATCTTGGCTCAATATACTTCCCCTTGATTTTACTTGGCTCCACTGCAACCATGTGTCAGTTGAACCGCTGGCAAATTGGTTAGCTGGGCTCCCAAATCCGGTTAACTATCTCTCCAATCGTAACGTCACTTCCAGTTTCACCCGCTGGCACACCTACCATTCGTTTGTGAAAGCACTGACGCTTTGGTAGGTAAAGCACCCGGATCCTTTCTTTACATCTTCAACCCACCTTGCTCCCCAACACTTAGCTTCGGTTTTCACTTGACCATATCTAGCTGGTGAATCAACCGACACATTGTCAACATCGATATGTTTGCCACTCAGGACTACTGTAACCTCGTAAACATATCACTGGCGTTCTGTTGGACCAATTCCCAGCATAATCAAACTCCTAGCGCAGTTAGCCAAACTACTAAAGGTTCGGCATTCTTGTTCACAGCCTACAACCCACACATCTTAAGTAATCCGAAATCCATATTGCGCCTCCTAATTGTAAACAACATCTGCAAAACAATAATAAGTTAGTTGCTTAAATATTTCCCTTTTTCACTGTGCAGTAATGTGGACTTATTTTTCCCTGTTAGCCAGACCCATACTGCTGTTCCTTATGCTGAGTCAAGAAATTTGGTTGCGAGACCCTCCCCACACTATATTATTCTCGATTCCACACATGTACATAATTCCCTAGGATGTTTTAGGCCTCCATCGCACTAATACTTACTAATACTTGCTATTTCCCTTCTATTTACGTTGATCCGGACCACAACTCGTTCAACGGTACGATGAGATACTTGCTACCGAAGAAAGTTGGATCTGCATAAGAATAAACTACAACTTGAATCCAATCCCACTCAATACGAATCTCCTCGCATCCGATAAACAATTTCAGTTTCAGAGAAAACTTGTACATAATGATCGGTCCAGGGTCTCTGGAACGTGTCTCACCTTTCTGAGAAATATACCTATTATTATTATTATCGTTAACCACTTGGCGCTTTTGATACTTATCTCCTATGTTTAGGTCTGATATATAGGTTCCGATGTAGGTCAAGGCCAACAGTTGACCATGGATTTGACATTACTTTGGCTATCACCCTAGTCATTTAATTGACCGAAGCTGTTCTAGTAAATCTGGCATAATGCATGATTAAGCATATAATTCAGGAGTGATAACGTGTTAGACAAAACTGGGATCTGGTTTTCCACGCACCATCTTTCAGGGCACATGGGGCCTCGGAGTTAGGTAAAAGGTAGATTTCGCACAGCTGGCCAAGGTAAAGTGAAGTGATTGGCAAAGACTTCTGGAGCTTAAGGAAACAAAGCAGACCGGCTTTTCTGATGCGTGACAAACTTTTCTGCTAGTCTGATGTGATGCAACATAATGGATGTTGGGATGGCATAAACGGCTATAGGAAGGGATCTGGTTCTTTATGCGGTTGGACTACTAGCGTTTCCAAAATTGCTTAGTAAATATTAACACAGATACCAGCTAAGGTATAAGTCGCCAAGAGGATTAATATAAGGCCTCTAATAGCGGCAGTTTAGCCTAAGAGGTGGATTAGGTTTTCCTGCTTCATTGAATGAAATTAAAATCAAATCGGTGGATCAAATAATAGCAGTCATAGAGAGTGAATGGAATCTATATGAGTTAACTATAAGCTGCCGGCTGTGCCTGCACCTTGAGCTGTGTTTAGT
>CALYDF020003510.1:0-30999 GCA_944474145.2 Dicrocoelium dendriticum
TGTCACACAAAATTTAAATTATTACATCGGTTCTCAGGCGTATAACGAAAACTTATTTCCACCTCGGTTTCATATTTTTAACCGACAATCGGATTTACATTCCCTTAAATAGTATTAGGGTTGCAATCGGGATAGAGAAAGGGAGGTGCATTGTAGTGAACCTGAGACGATGCTTCTTAAATGAGGAATGAGGAATGTTCCAATGCGTCCGCACATGGTCGATGAGGTCTAAATGTTAAATAGAGATAAGTCTGAAAACTCTATTTGTGGTGGTTTTTCTGTTTTGCTTACATTGTGGGGAGTTTAACTTAGTACTATCACGCTGCGGCTTAGGACTGAATCCGGTGATTAAAACTTGCTTTAAAGTCATGTGGATATGTCTACGGCAGACCGGCTTGACTGTATAGAAAATCATGAGTACCATATTGTTCGGACAATAAGGTGAACGTAAAATCATTATATTTGCTAAACAATCGGCAGTGCAGCTAATGTCCGATGCATTTGTGTATGAATAGTTTTGCTGAAGCCAAGTGACCTCCAATTAATTTTCATGTTCATACGGCACTGAAATCTGGCAAAATGTTTTATTACTACTGTGAATGTGGAAGCATGATAGCTGGTCAGAAACCTCGTGGAGTTAGCTTTATATGTTCCCTAGACAGGCTTGTTTTGGGATGACGAACTCTCTGCAGGAACCAATTGGTTTGAGCCTTTCTGGCGACGATAAAGCAAGCAACTATTCAACCATCCACGCGGATATTCCATACTGTGATATATGTAATGGTTACTCCACCCGGAAAACAATGCACCTTGCAAACAGTGTCCAAAACGCGCACCTGTATCTCGCTGGTTGTATCTTGTATGTATGTAATCTCATACATACAAGACGTGCGGTCATCCAGGCAGTCTGCAACGTCCGTGGGAGGTTCACTCACGTCATCGTCCAAACTGAGGTTTTCTGTTAAACTTCTGGGACATAAGTCGTCGTGCGTGTACTAAGGATGCAGTAACAGTGCCGTTACGGAGAAATTTGTGAAAACATACAATCTGATCAAGATATAATCTTAAGCACGTTAACATTTTCAGCGCCAGTCGCATGCTGGCAATCAAACGAATCTTCTTCGATTACCCCTACCACTTTTTCTGGTGCTTCCTGTGCTTCCACATACTGTTAATTAAGGAACCAATATGACACCTGTGAAGAAACATGCTCATGATGCGGGTTTCATTAATGAACAGGCAGACAACAGCAACGACACTGACTCAGATGACGAGAAGAAGAAGCCTGGCTTGCTCGTTGTCACTAACGCCCAACTGTTAAACACTGACACCGCAGATGAAGAATTTGGTGGAATTATAGAAGAGAAATGGTCGAGAAACTGCGCGTATTTTTCTGTGTTTTCTGTGTTACAATCTTGATAGTTATTATTAACGAGAAATAAAGTCGGACTTAACCGACTATTTTTTTTGCTTTATGCGCCTTATGTATGAAAATAGATACGTTCACTGATCCGTCTTATAATCCGAAAACAAGGTAGCGAAATACATTCACGAGAAAAAAGGCTGAAAACGGCAGTAAGATTTTATTACATGACATGGCAATAGTGAAGGACAAGGATTAAGGATAAATGCTGCTTTTTTGCTCACAGATATGGGCATTGTTCCTAAGCGCAAGTGAGTATCGAATCTGAGGGGAGCTGGTTTAGCAGGAACAAGTTAAACGAAGGTATTACAATGTACTGAAAATGTGCTAAATCACTTTGACGCCACCATTCTATGTTTACGGTACCACGCAATAATGTATACATCAAGATCCGGTGGATGTACACATTGCTTTCAAAGCCTTGTCAAAATTCGCTGTTATAGGCTCAAACTTTCAATATTTTTATGATAGCTGTTTTTATGTATGAAACATGTCCTAAATCCCTCAAAGTAAAATATATCATGGTATCTCGCGTAAACCATGGAGACACGCCATCTTCATTTTAGCTCATTTTATTAATGTTCAGCGCACATTTCTTCCCTTTCCACACTCAGCTGTCATATTTATCTGATATTTGAGGCGGTGATCATTAGTTGTTTGCATAAATCGAGTTCACTATACATAACTGCCACAGAATATTTAGCTTGCATTTATTATACAAAACCAAGTACCCCTAACTATGGCAAGTTGACTTTTAATTATGGAACATGTATACCATACTTAATCAAATGCAATCATGCAATGAATGAAAATACCTATGTCTGAGTCTTTTTTAAATAACCAGGAGCTTTCATGTCTTAAGGATACGGTTGCTATTGAGTAGTTCTAACTTTTTCTGATATTTTCGTCATGGTATCGGCTAATGCACATCGTAAGTCATGCTCCAACTTATTTCAGTTCCTTGCTTTGGTGTCCGATCTTTCAACACACATGACCAGATGTCATTGGATGCCAGGTTCTCAATACCATACCATATCAATACGTCCTGAACACTAATGGCCTGTTTTACCCCTTCCACCTTGTAAACAATGGCTACCTCCTTTGTCTAGTCAGCTGACTTGTGATCTCCCTTTATTGGCTACTATACTTTTTAATTTAAACCAGCGAACCAGTCCCTGAATAAAAAACAACGATCGACGAGCAAGCAGATAGAGGCACCATCTAGCTGCGTTGCTCTGCAGGCAATACCTTTCATTGCCGAAAATTGCGTAATTCACTCGCCACGTACCAATGATTAGGCACTGACAGATAGTTAATAGTGATCATGCAGTTAGTTACGTGTCATGCTGTGGATGCCTTGGTTTTTTAATTTTCTTTTTCAACGGATTGATGACTTAAGTCTTGTACTTATATTTACCACGCAAAATTCCATTTCAACAATTTGGGAGTAATTACCCCAGCTTGAGAACAAATGCTCAAGATTAATGTGAAGAAATAGTGCATTCGATAGGATGCAACTCAATTTTGGGCTTGAGACTAGAAACTCTCAGTCTGGAAACATTACCGTACTGCGCGATTTCAGTCATGAGAAAATACAAGGTATTGGTTAACAATGGCGGTTATGCACTGGACGACCTCCTCATCATTCCGTCACTAGATCCCTTATGCTTTTGGCACCTAAATAAACGCTGGGTCTCAGAAATATGGTTAAACCTTCATATTGGCATTAGAGTTGCCTTTAAATTACATATATATATCATGACATAACTAGCCTGAATAAGCGAATCTCGACGAACGCTCTGCGGCCCGATAAGCAGACACTTGTACTTGTTTCATTTTGATTCCTACACAAGACTCGTACTACAGGCTCGTAGATCCAACGCTCTTTTCTGCATCCGGTATTTTGCTTTTATATAATCTTTGAGCTGCTCCAGTACGCATCTTTAGGGGGCAAAATTTAACGACGCCATAACCTACCAGCAATGTTGAATTCCATCTGGTTCCTTGTGCACTAATTACTTGGGCGTTTATTGAAAAGTAAAACGGTAGTTCCAACAGTACAACATAGTCATCTTAACGTTCCACTCTCCAAAATAGGAGGGAAGGAACCAGCGATTTAAATGAGCAAGCGGCTATTCTGTGTGTGATTATATTATTCTGAGCTTTTTGCATGTCGTACAAAACACGTTGGATTTACTCGGAAAATATTTCTTAATCAACAAGGAAGGTATGCGCCGAAACGGTAATAAAGTCGCATGATGACGTCTTCATTAATGATAGAGGGGAACGCGTGCCTGTTGTGCCTTATAGGATGTTTGAATAATTTGCGTCCGCTGCAAATGTCTTCACAAAGAAACCAGAGCAACCTAGAAATCCTGCAAGTTAGCCTCAGGTGAATTCCTATTCTTGCTGTCTTTAGTCTCGAAATTTACTCCAATACCTTCAGTTTATTATGCGAATATCCGCTAATCGTCGCTGCATACTGGTTACTCGGTACTGCAACACGGTGTCTGTTGGAACAGAAAATCATGATAAACCGCTCACACCATGGACCTTCGAATCCTTTTAAATCGCACATACCCTGTGTAACATGAAACTTGAAATTTAATCCTTTTTATATGTATTAACACTTCAACCAAATGATGCAATGACATACTGTACTTTCTCTTCAAATTAGCCTCGCTTTCGTGGTTTCTGTGTTGGTTCTATTTAAGGCACACACTTTGAATAATGAGTTGGAAGGCTTCTAGCAAGCGTAATGTACAAAGTATTAAACTGCTTTTACTTGGATTCTTCGAAAATGTGATCTACTTCCACTTAGTATTTAGAAATCTTTATGAGTTATGCCATGATCATGTTGAACAAGTAACTTACTGCAGCAATGGATCTGGTGACTACTGACTTCCGATACTAATTGTTCGATCGTTTGTAGCGCGTTTTAGCGCTGGACATGAATTGCGAGCGCAACAACAAACTCCAGTTATGCAAGAAAACAAAAACACTGCATCACTCTTAATACCCTTTTACTTGAGGATGCAGAATATCAGTTTGCTTGGCTGAGTATTAGTACAGAAGTGTAGGAATTTCTTTGAGTACTCACTGGGTCTATCCATCTGGAGCTGACTCACATCGGATGAGAAACCAGTTTTGCTTCAATATGTTACTGATGTTGGCGGTGGTATAGGAGTACTTTGGTTGGATTAGGTTACGAATCATACCTCCAGTGTTGGATCATCAGTGAATGCAACAGGTACATTGTCATTCTTAGATTTACCGCCTTGGTAAATATTATTCTTGAAACACTGAGTCCCCTTCAACCACTCCATTAAGGCGGTAAGAAGACATAGGTTGCGATATATTAACATTTTGATTGCTCTCGTCAGTCGCTACGCAATACAGGCAAGATAAAACACGCAATTTATAGGGTCCGCAATTAGTAACAAAGATAAGCAGATAAAAATGATAAGATTGATGTAATCAGGTCCAAGGCAATATAATTCATTGCCTTAATTGTTTCTGGGCACAGAGCACGGGACAATTCAACCTTATCAGTAGCGCCTCGCCAATTGCCAACAACCTCGGGTTCTTGTTGCGCAATAACACTTAGAATGAATTGATTGGGTTCACCTGGTGACGAGTCGTCATGAGGTGTTTGGTAATAGACGAGGCAGGGTTTCGGTTCATTCTTTGGTCCGCTCCACCTTGGTTAAACAGCAACTGCCTTAGCCACATTGGGAAGTGTTCCGCCATCCTTTAATTCAGCCGGCGACCAGCCTTGCCTACGTAAGTGTTAATGCAACTGCAAG
The DNA here is from genome assembly GCA_944474145.2 of Dicrocoelium dendriticum. Classification (NCBI taxonomy): domain Eukaryota; kingdom Metazoa; phylum Platyhelminthes; class Trematoda; order Plagiorchiida; family Dicrocoeliidae; genus Dicrocoelium; species Dicrocoelium dendriticum. The sequence goes on from CALYDF020003510.1 coordinate 5,230, forward strand.
TGAATTAGTAGATGATGTTAGAAGCCGAACTGATTGGCCAGCTACTCGGACGGCACTGAAAAGGAATCCTTCGCGTAGTGTGGATAAGTCGTAGTTGTGCGGTATAGTAGGTGCGCGTTAGAGCGGACCTGAGCTTGTGATCAACTTCATTTGCCACGTGCTCCCCCTTGAACGGTAAGAACAAATAAACGCCCTTCTTCTCCGCTGTTTGTACTGGCAGTTTTTCCTTCGGGGGTCTGTTATGAATCTGAATGAATGTTTCCGGATAACCATTAGCTAGTAAATTTCGGTAGAAAAACTCTTCTTCAGCCTTGATCCATTCCGGACTGAAAATCCGCCTAGCTCTGTTGAAGAGAGATTTTACGAGGCCGCGCTTGTATGCGACTGGGGCGAAGCTGGAAAAATGAAGTTATTGTCCCCCCAGATCGCTTTTCTGTACACCGTGTTCTGCAATGTGCCATCGGTCCTTCTCTTGATCAACACGTCCAGAAACGGCAGTCTGTCCTCTTGTTCCCTCTCCTGTGATACAGAAAGGTTGGGATGAATTGAGTTCAGGAGGGCCGAAAGACGGTCAAAATGTTCCCCATTGGTGAAGACGAGAATATCATCTACATTACGCTTGTAAATTTTGGCTTCACCATATATTTTTCTTCTGCTTTTTGGAATAGTACACCCTGTTCGCTCAATCAAGATGCAACAATGCCTGCATTTATGATAGCAAAGGCATATTAGTATGTTCACCATTCCGAAATGTGTTGCAGATTGCGCTTGTGTCGCCTAATGATAGGCCGACAATTAAATTGCCTTTTTGCTGCACTATGAACCGGACAAATTGAATACCATGGGAAAGTGACGCAATCAAGTAAAGAGAACAAGCAATTCAAAAAATCCAGCCAAATTCCTTTTTTATACTAAATACATACAGAATAAAGACAAAAAATTCACTTTGCAGTCTGTTTTCACTGGGTAAGGACGCTCCTTCGCAAACACTTGTCTTCAAAAGGGATACGCATGATTCATGGGAACTAGCCAATATTTGCATTCGCGAAGAGATTCACACAAGTTGCGAAATTGCAAGCCCAGCTATCGAATGAACTATTCACAAAGCGAGGTAACCCAACATCTCAGGTAGGTAAACTTAAACCAAGCTTTGTGGGTTTTTAAGGCAGCCGTCTATAAGAATATAAACAGTACTTGAAACAAAGATCCATCATTAAAATCACTTGTCCAACTTGTCGAGGATAAGCATGGCAGTCTGTAAACGAGATTATTTAGGCGGAAGGTATAAGCCCCGCTGAATAAATTGGTAGTAAGCAGTTGACATTGTACCGTGCTCTTGGCAATATTCAGAATGTGTTCACGGATATCCAATTACTGAGAATCGATGAACATTCAATTAACTCATGAGTGTTGTTTCTTGAATTGACAAATGCGAGTTCAACGCTGTCCAAACTCCAGGTTAACTGTGCAGGAACGCAGAGTTATTTCAGAAGTACTGCAAGCAAACTAAGTGACAAGTCATGTCCGAAGCTGGGACAATTGTCTAAAGACAACTCATTTGGGAAAACTCCTCATGTCTCGAAACACGGTCATTTAATTTTATTGGTTATTTGAATCGATGGCTGCAAAAGTCAAGTTAGGCTAATTACCTTAATCTTATCAAATGCGGTGTCGATTAATCAGCGCAAATACAGAATTTACTAGAATTTAGAAAAGTTTAGTTTTCACAACTTTTTGCCTGTCCAAGATAATCCTTCTCTATTTCCACATAAAAACGGTGTCCCTTCGAAAAACAAATTACCATTTTTAATATTCACTTCTTTCAGTAAATATATCATCTGTTTGCCCTCAGATGTTGGTAGATACGATTTTAATTCATGCACAGTGCGCTTAGGCTAAGATTTTAACCTGTCTAATTACAGTGTATGCCAATTTAAATTTGGTTGATACTGCAAAATATAGTTACTGATTAAACATTCTGAACCACAATACATGTTGTGAAGCACCAACAATATAAAGAAACGGCATTTGATTAATTATGATTCATAAATTAGTGATAATAGCAATATAGGTCTCAAGAAGGTGAAGTAGGATCGTATGCTATCTTGTAGAAGGAATCAGTCAGACCACGTCAAGCTTGGAAAGATTCCAGCCCTGCAAGTTCAACATTGGCCAAACCGAGGCGTATTAAGCTTGTACCCTTTCACTCGCCTAAGTCCAGTGATCCAAATCTCCAGGTGCGCTGCTATCATGACGCCGTTTCACAGATCCTAATTGATAGGCTTATCTACGAGGAGGAGGACGGGTTGAAAGTAAAGCAGATTACCCCTCTTGGAAAGAAAGTGGATCACCAATGTATACTAGTAAGCATCACCCCTGGGACGAAGTCAGCCCAAGACTGATCTTATCCCGATTAAATAGGTTGAAAAAGGTAAACCTCTATGTTTGTCTAGACCTGGATCCCGTGGATCGAGGAGGGCTTAAGACTGCAATCACTGAGCTGCACAGACGGCATAATACTGGAAATACAAACCTCCGTATTATAACTTTCTGGAAAGTTTCCAAAACTCCACGAAGTAGGATAAACAGACAACGCACGTTTCGAGCAATCCCGGCAGTTCCTGATGCGCCCTACGTGCAGCCTTTGCAGTCTTAAGAATAAGCGCCATGAACCATGTATTGTTGCATCTGAGCAGCCAGATGTAGTGGGACTGTAGAGACGTGGCTATATTCTGAGGTGATTGTTCAGGTAATCTATCAAAGTGGCTGAATATACTTCCGCTGCGCTGGACTACCGACCTTCCGCTTTGGTATTATTTTACTTCAAACTTCCCTATGTGAAAGATTTTGAGCGTCTTTCTCAGCAATGGCGGTTGTGACTCGCCACTAACTAAAGTCACCCATTGCTTATCTGAACAATCGCTTCAAGTCCACAGATAGCAAGCACTGGCGACACCTTCAAACACATTCAAGCCAAATGACAGGAAACGTTTACCAAGCACATAAACAAAGTTAAATACGCCTACATGCTTACATACATTCATATATAAATGTATGCAACAATCCCATTGTTCCATTGTACATTAACTGATCACATTTTGTACTCTTAACATGATCATGCCCGCGCAGGCGTGCCTCGCTTATTCGAGAATACACAATTTATTTATTTATTTATTTATGTGTGAGTAGCTGCGTTGCTCGATTCAACTCAGATACCGAAAGCTGCTTCCAGATACATTTTAGCACAGTCCCCATATCCGTTGTTTTATTGGCTGCAGCATCTACATGAATCGTCCCCATGATCTACAAAACGGTGAGTTTAGATGTCGCAGACACGCAGGTGTGAAATTGAACTTCTGGAAAACCTTACCAGGTCGAAAGAACATTCGTGGCCTTAATATGGTGTGTCCAAAATGAACGGTACATTTTACTTATTTGCTTGATGACCAAGCCTCACGCCTTAAAGCGACACGAGAGCGCACGAAATTGCCAACTGTCCAATGGTAAATGTTGGGCCCTAAACCTTTCCTCACCCGGTCACAGGGGGGTGAACGACTGCATAAATGGCCGAATGCGTGGTCCGTAAGCCTGCATCCTCGGTGCTGGTGTACTGAAAATGAGTGGGTAAACAGACCTCGTTTGTCATCATTTACACACCGACATTATAATGCCACGCCAGTCTCATCCAACGTTACAACACTATATGGGCAGGCAGAACAACCTGCAAGAAGTCACTGACTAGAGCATTCTCCGCAATGATTGGTCTTGGAATGATGGATGTATATGACACAGATTAATTAGCTAGACACAGTCATGGCTGTCGTTTTTCTGTGTTTGTCGCTGGAATCAATGGCAAGAAAATCCTCATAAATAATATGGCGCAATGCACTGCGTCTGTTTAAACTAGAAAGCCTCGTTAATTACATGTGGATTAGCATGCGAAGGCTACTGAACGTGACGTAGGAAGTTCGCAATAGCGGTGTTAGCGGTCGCAGGATTGGTTTACAGGTTGATTGTCGTACAAACTGTGGAAATTGCAAAGCGACAAGTAATGGCCAAATTTGGCTGCAATGTTTTGGTGTTAGTCTTAAATAATTCAGAATAACTGCAGTTCAGGATGTTGATTAGAGGCCATTGTGTGTTCTCCGAACTATGCAGTTTTGTCGCCAATGTTTCGTTGCTAAAGTAGGCAAAATCCTCAGTGCAGCTATAGAGGTCTGATTTGCGGGGTCTCGTAAGGGACTGCCAGATCCTAATGACTATTGATCGTCTCTCTGGCCCGAATGCCAGGCCTTCTGAACTCACGCGCTCTGCGGTTCTTTATTCTTCCAAGCACCTTGGTCTTCCACAGATCGAACTGATGGCCTTCGGCACCCATATGCACTGACATTAGTGATTTTTCATCCTGGTGTCGGATTGCCAGACGGTGTTCATGCAGTCTTGTACCAAGTTTCCCCCTGTCTGGCCCACGTAGTACTGTCCTAATTTTTCAGAAAATTTGCTAGGTCGCACTTGATGTTTTTTGTCTACTCACTTTGTCATTTGCCCTGAAGAGTTTACTCCGAATATTTTCCGTTTCTTTATGTGGAACCTTGATCTAACTAACCAATGAAAGCTACGCTGTCATCTCAGAAATTCCATGGAGGTAAGGCGAATGTTTTCCTCTCCGTTGCGCTTGCGGAAGCTGTCGGTTGTTGAATTTTGACTTCAGGCAGCGTAGGAAAAACGTTTAGGGTACCAGTTCTGCTGGAACATGCTAAATAGGTGGTCATCCTACGTCTTCCTCAGCTACAGCCTGCTACTGTAGGTTTGGGCCCATATAAAAAGCTTCCTCACACAACTGCGCTTGTAATTGGCCGAATGGTTACTGCGTTAGTTTATGATCTGATCAGTGTGCGTCACATTTCGATAGACTGTTGCTTCCAAGGGCCCAGAGGCATGGCTTTTCAAGAACACTTCTACGAGTGGCAGCTGGTCGTTGTCCTCCTCCTCTTTAATGAAGTGGATGCCAGGGAAAATATTCTTTATCAGATGGTGTGTTTCATGTAGACTGGGGATGTAGCGGAGAGCAAAAGTATCGTCCAAGTAACGTACCCAAAGTTTGGTCTCCACCATCGGTAATGCTTTTTGTTCAGTGCTTGCATCATGGCGTCGGCCACCAGTCCAGAAATTGGTGAAGCCATTGGCGTGTCCATTATATGTTTTTACGTTTGACTATTGAAAGTGAAGTGCTTGGTGAGACAGAAATGAAGCAATTCCATCATTTGGGTGATTCTAATTTTGTTGTTCGAATTTGTCGCCCCGTGTTGTTCAGGTATGGTCATCAGTTTTGCCTTGCCAGCTACTTGTCGATGGATATGAACAAACCTGTAACATCAAAAGATCCCATAATCCCGTCTCTTTCTATTGTTGTTTCCTTTCGTTTTCTAAGAAATGGCCCCGCCGATTTGATTGCATGCTCTGAGTTTGCGATTAGGTATTTCGGCAGTTTTCAGATTCCCTTGGGGAAAGCCAAGATATTTGGAAGAGCAAAGAAACACCGAGCCCATGAGTTCTTGAAGGCCTGGCATTCAGGCCAGAACTCAATCAACAGGCATCTAGAACTCGAAGGGATCTACGAAGCTTTGTAAGTGAGGTAAACAATTAAACTAGATCGACAGGGCGTAGATGTGGCCACTTGTCTAATCCACTTGAGCCAATCGAAGATACATTAAAAGTAGGAGACGATCAAGATTCACTTGGATCTGGCAGTGGCTTACGAGGCTACGCAAATCAAACCTCTATAGCCGTACTGAGGATGTTGTCTAGTTTGCCAATGAAACCTTTGGTGTTATTCATTGAGCGTGATCAAACATATTGGGGTCAAGCAACGAAATGATGTTGACTGCAATCTTACGAGGGACGTAAACACAAAGAATAACGTTTGTTCGCTATTGCAGTGGTGACCGAGGTTGCGTACGAGTGAATGATATTTCACGGCTAGCACACTCATAAGGAGCCGCAATACATATTAGAAAAAAGTAAAAACTGAAACGGATGCATGCCAGCTGAGCTACCAGCAAATGATGGGCAACGTTCCGGAAAGCTACCAGCCGGTTACTACGAAAAACTGTTTTATTTATAATAATGTTATGCAAACTATGCATAATTTTACACTCAAAGGGAGGATGTGGTAATGCAGCATTTTAGCAGGATATACTGCGTTGCCAACATTAAACTGATGGCTTCTCCGCTCGGTGTTATAAATAAGTGGCATGAGTGATAAATGTCGCTGGGATGCTTCCTGTTTTGGTAAAATATCATGATGTAACGGATGCCCTCGACCTTGATTACCACTTAAAAACTCCTTTACCCATGGATTACATGCCGATGGGATTTAATATGAGCTCGTAGGCAGATGATGTAAGCTCTTGACATGCCTGGGAGCATCGTGACCTTTTCTCCGCCGGAGATGCCACAGTGGGATGGTATATTCAACTGGTTAAGACTGGTGACGACTAGACCGAGTACAGCAGATACGTAGACAATCATGATCACTCACACAGAGGGGAGAAACTGTAGGTTAATGTCCTGCATCAGTCAGTGGAAAGCATCCTACTGAGAATCGTTTAGCATGGTGTATTTATGATGGATGCACAAAGGACTGAATTTGGAAGTGAGTTACTTGGCTCGCTAAACCGGAGGTAGAAGTATCCTCCTCGACATTTTACATGACTGCAATATTGATTTAATTTTAAGCCACTCCGAATGAGTTTCCAAACTCGTTCAGCACAAGGGATAAGATGGATGAGTGAACCTGGCAACTGGCCAGCAAATTGTTTGTCTGTTGCTACATCGGACGCCGATGGTCTGGAAGAACAACAAATGTTTAAAACAAAATGATAGATTTCTTATTTTTGGAACCTCGAATCAAGGAGGCATAACATGATTTTCTGTAGGTCTGGTCAGGTGCGACTTTCTACTTGCACGTTCCTAAACACACAAAAACTACTGCTGAGGACGATAAGTCCGTCGTAAGCAGATACTCGATATGCGTGAGCCATTTCACCGAGTTGCACAGATTCGATTGCGAAAGGTGTTACAAATTGTTGGCATCTTGTAGTTGCTTTTATGCGCTGACCTCCCCGAGCAACACATAATGAAACCCTGCAGCTAATGGATGCTAAGAACACAGTTTCCACTACTACCTACAAAGTTGCAACCCACTTGTACCATTCACCGAATTGACTGTAATGCATTTAGTGAAGTGATCTGCACTATGATTTGGGAGCCATAATTCGGAACCAACAACCCGAGCATGGCTGCAGGTGAATCTGTGAACAACGTTACTGTGTTCCTATGTACTAGAAAGTGCGGTAAGGAGCAGCACCAGTAAGCAATGCGGCAAACATTAGCAACTGAACAAGGCCGAAAGCAAACCGAACAAATGTAGGGCTTCTTGTCACAAGGCCGACATGTTTGCAACGTTACTATGTACACATTAACCCATATTAAAGCGATAACGGTTGCAGCAAAATGCAGAAAGTGCCAACAAGATTCGGTGGAGAAAATATTTCTATATTCTTGCTAAACGCATTCACTTCATCGCTAACGAACACCTCCTACCCTATAAAAATAATTATGTTGCCTATGAAGTCCTGCAAAGCATACTCAAGAGCGAACTTGCTCAGTTTATAACACCAGTGAACTGATCAACCAATTAGAGCATGGCTTCTTTTTCAGCCACTCCTACCTTACTTGCTAGCTACGGTTCTTTCACCATATGGGAACCATGATTGACAGAGGAATGGCGGTAATCGTGATGGTGTGACTTTGCAACAACGTGGTTTACGTCAGATATGCAGCGGAAGTACGTGAACCTGCTTTGGCTAAACACGTAACACAGCCTACGGATCTTAAGCGATTTCGTCTACCGACAAGTTTAAAGTAAACATCAACAGCGAAGCCTAAAACCTGTCGGACAATTAAGCGATCGCGAATAAACAGCGCCTAGTTAGATCAAACAAGTGCACCAACGTTGATGGCCTGAAGCAACCGCATTTCCGAAAAAGCGATTAAATAGGGCTGAGACACATATTTGTAAGTACATCTAAGACTGATTGTTTATCCTTCTTACGTAAGCGACTTGCTTTCTTTTCACTTGGCATTCATTTTATCCCGACGAAATATTGGTACCATTACCCATCTCAAAAAGCTGCTAGTGAGATCATTCGTTATCTATTATACGTATATTTACATGAAGTATGTTGCATAAGCATAAAAATCAACGAGCTAGACGGTTAAATGAACATCAACGTTTCGCTCGCAGAGCTGCATTCACCGGATACTATTGGTTAGCACTTTCTGCAAAATGTCCGCTGATTTCCTGTGACATCTGTTAACGATGCTCTGTTTAAATTTCTCTAGCCTGTTTATATACAATTAACGTTTCAGCAACCCCCATAGGAAGAAATCCAGGGGATTCAAATCCGGTGACCATGCAGGCCAATCCTTGGATCCGCCATGACCGATTCAACAATTACCGAAAGTTTCGTTAGGTTACTCACGTACTATTTGGGTAAAATGTGCAGGTGTACCATCCTACTGACACAAAACTGTACTCAGTGTCTCTTCGACCTGCAGCTGTGGTATAACATTTGCCTGTAACATTTCTTTGTAGGAGAATGCTAACGAGAGTGAAGAAGTAGTTCTGTTATAAAATCAAGTTACCCGCTACATTTTTAGAAAAGAAAAATGGTCCGCTAATTTCTGGCCTGTCAACCCAGCCTATGCCATAAGCTGTGCGCCATTTTGCACACGCGAAGCGATGCATTGTTGTGGTTAGGATAACCCAAAGATGCCGATTATCTGCGCCATGCAGACAGAAAGGTGCCTCATCCGTAAACGTGATTGGATGCACCTCCATAATATTCAGATACCGCCGGGAAAACTCCAGACGATTCTATCAGCAGCATGGATTCAAAGCCTACCTACAGTGCTTGATACCTTCGGAAATCCCGTTCCTTTAATATATGACGCACAGAAGATTTTGTTGTGGTACAACGCTTAGGTTACTAATTCGGCCTAATTCAACTACAACAGCACGAGCGGTCACATGCGTGGCGGCATGAGGCCACTCGGTTCTCTTTACGATCCGCAAGCTCCCAGTTTTGTCAAATTTCGCTGCCAGTTGACTCATGTACCGCGTCTTAACGGACCTCATTGTATAGTTGGCAGCGTTGTAGCGTCAAGCCATTTAACCGCGTTGAATTGACATTCAACAATGAGTCGCATAAGGCTCATGCGCTGGTCCACAGGCACGTAACGAGAATGCAATTGCACAGCATGCTCGCACTCTATTGCTGACGCAGAAAAAAGGCAGCGATGGCTGTGTCTAGCTTATTAATCTGTGTCATATACATCCATCATTCCAAGACCAATCATTGCGGAGAATGCTCTAGTCAGTGACTTCTTGCAGGTTGTTCTGCCTGCCCATATAGTGTTGTAACGATGGACGAGACTGGCGTGGCATTGTAATATCGGTGTGTAAATGATGACAATCGAGGTCTGTTTGCCCATTCATTGTCAGTACACCAGCACCGAGGATGCAGGCTTACGGACCACGCATTCGGCCATCAATGCAGTCGTTCACACCCCTGTGACCGGGTGAGGAAAGGTTTAGAGCCCAAAATCTACCATTGGACAGTTGGCAATTTAGTGCGCTCTCGTGTCACTTTAAGGCGTGAGGCTTGGTCATCAAGCAAATGAGTAAAATGAACCGTTCTTTTGGGACATACCATACTTGAGGTTGGAGCAGCGCAACGTATCTGTCAGCCAACACGATTAACGCCTAGCTCAATTCTGTCATGCCTAGACTTGATGCTAACTAGCTGTGAACAACTTGTGTGTAAAGTTCAGTTCCTAGGGCCCCTAGCAGCAATCGAATGCTGTGTGCTTGTAGCCAGTTAATTTATACTTGTGTTTTCTTACTGGCTGCTGGAGCCAGCTTACAAGTACTGAGAAACGGACTACGACATTTTATCTCAAACCGCAAGCCAAGTGCGTTGCTTTCTGTCGCAAGCTAAAGCTGTGTTAGACTATTAGGCTGTCATGCAAGAGGGAGTTCGTTGTTTGTGCCCCTGAAGTTCGGAAACTTGGGCCAGTCAAGCAGCATGGGTCAGTAAGGCTTACGGCAAATTGTCTCTGCTGTGTCCGAGGTGGTAAGACAAATGCCCTCTCTCTGACTGTACTAGCGAGTTCGAGTTGTGTAAAAGACAGCGAACTATTTGCATTCGTGCATAATAGAACAAGGGCAAGCATTTCGAATAGGCGCTTAATACCGCCGCATTGGCTGCGCCCAACAAGTCGTTGCTTACATGAACCCGGCAGATGATCTACCAGTGATGGAGGACTTGAACGGATAGCCCTAGACTCAACCTCTGAGCAAGCGTCCGCGTTGTTTGCAACTGACCAGGTGTCTGTACCGATTTGGAAGTGCACCAGCTTACCCAATTTGACAGTATGGATTGTGGTGTGGAAGAGGTGCATCAACTAATCACCAACCTAGACGGCATCAAATCTGCTAGCGCTGATAGTCTCCACCCACTGCTTCTCAAGTCTTCAGCAACTGACATCTTAATTGCTGTAACTAGCTGGTTCAGCAGGTCACTTTCCGAAAGTGTATTGCTTAGCGACTGGAAATACTGGGCGGTGATACCCATTCCAAAAGGCCGGTTTGTCCGACACCTATTTTGGTCAAGGTTGGCAAGAAGCTCGTAAAGAAGAGTCTAGTAAATCTGGTTTACTCAAAAACTCTATTGCCATCCGGACAGCACGATTTTATGCTAGTCGCTGAAGTATTACCAATCTGGTTTTGCTGAGGCGTGAACGGATTCAGGCAGTGAACCAGGGGAAGTCTGCCAAAGGTATCAACATTGCTTTCAGCAAAGCGTCCAATAAAGTAAAGCGTGGGGTTCGCCTTTACAAGTCGAGGGTGTGCAGTCTTGGTGGATCACTGCATACGTGTATACAGGACTTTCTCGTTAGTCGAAATGGTATAGTACAGGTCGACGACAATCTGTCTGGTATTCCTCTATAAACGGGGTAACCCAAGGCAACGTACTGGGACCTGATCTGTTCTTAATCTACAGCAACGATTTGCCTCAGCTTATTCGGTCGGTATGTCCCCTGTTTACGGGCGATCTAAAGATTTGGAGGGTAATTAAGTCCCCCGACGCCTGTGGCCTATTACAGCATGACCTCAATTGCCACTCCACGTGACTTGCGGAAATCCGCCTCCAGGTCAACCCATCCAAGTCAGTATTCACGAGTCTAGAGAACGGTGGTGACGGCCAAAGTTTCACCGTTGGCGGCCAACAATTACATCCAATGCCTTCCATAAAGGACCTAGGTGTACTCTGGGGCTGCGATTTGAAATCAGTTGACAACACGAGCAGGCTATATCGTAACGGAGTGCGCATGCAAAGGGTGATCAAACGCAGCTTCTGTACTTGTTCTGACGTGGTTGTCGATGGCTTGTTTTCTTTCATCAGTCGACGAATACTCGAGTTCGGCTCATCTGCTCACTGTCAAATCACGTGAGCTGATGTACGGACCAAAAGAGCACATCACTACCAGGCTATTAAAATTTTACGAATAGTACCGAACGAGGACAAGTGCGCGAACCTAAAACTCTACATGTCCCATCGTCGGACGCGAGTAGATCACATCATCACCTATTGAATATTGCATCTCGTAAACGTCCCTGTGTTGACGCCCCTGTTTCACTTGCGGATGCCAAGCGTCACACACGGACACCAGTACCAGCTTATTGTGCAGGGTAAAAACAATTACCATACCCCGTGCTTCCAACAGAGAGTGGAAAATGTTCTGAACTGTCTGCCAAAACGAGTTAGATAGGTCAAAACTGTGCAGAAGTTCAACACGTTGGATTTACATTTCACTACCATTAGATTCAGAGAACGAAAGCACACTAGGAGTGATATCTTTTATTGGGAGCCCGGTGCAACTTTAATTGAAACATTTTAATACGCTACAAACGAACTTGAGCAACTAATAGATTATATAAATGGCAGATACCTTTTATCACATACTTGATTTCACTTAGATGAAGCATACATTTATAGAATTCTGCTTGCCCTGATAATAAAATATACAGTATTCATAGAGTAGTTAATGACTATGAAGATCTCAAGTGTAATTCAGTTAACATAGCATCAATATACTAGGTGTCTGTTGCTGGATGAGCACACGATTTCTCTATTCCAGCTCATCACTGTCATTGCATTTTTTCTAGAAAAACAGTCCCTATCTCTGATGATTTCTACGGAAAGGAAACATTTCGCCAAGGAATACAGCTTTCGTATACTACAGAACACAACCTTGTCAACTTAAAGCGCTGGGGCAATTAGATCAGTATACAGATTCACACATAATCGATAAATAAGCTTTAAAATCAGATTCATCCGCTTTGTTGAAGAGCAGAAATGTAACCAGAAATCATATATCTGAATGGCATACTTCCGAAGAAAGCTGTTGAGCTCATCGCCGTGAAATTGGCTAACTCTCCCAAAGCGGTAATATCCAACTTCGGATCAGGTAAACACACATTTGGAATCAGACTGCTGTGAACGGTGATATCAACTACAAGATGAATAAGCTTGTATACAGCTTTCCACTTTGGCATACACTACATTCGGAGAAATCTGGAGAAGCTGCTTTTAGATTTACGCTCTTGTTTTAGCAAGTAGGATGACTATCCGACTGCCGCGAGTTAATGGTTAAAGGAGAACATTCCGGTATGAGTGCATATTCGTTCCAGTCTGCTGGGCGTTTGATTGATTCTAAACATCTGAATCGAAGTATGAGATACACGCCAGCATAGGCTGCGCAATTGTAATCTCAAAGCCTGATATTATGGCTCTTGTAAATCTTGTAAAATTCTTCCTGCACATCAAGTTTTGTAAGGACATAATACAAAAAGACTTCCACGCCTGTCGAAAACAATCACTAGAAGACATTTAATGTTTTTTCTGTGAAGTGCATGCTGTGGGTTCGCTCTGCAATGAGCTGAAGCTTCTGATATCACAGACACAAGACTTGTTTTGACCCACAGGTATATCCTACTAAAATGGACAACTTACCATTAATCATCCATCATTCTCTGACAATCAGGTCACTCCATTTTATCTGTTAAACTTTCGCATGTATTACATAAGGCAATCACAATGCGTTCCTCTTAATGGTATTACATTTGTCTTGCTTCCAAACTGTTACCGGACCATCGCAGCTCACTTGGCTGTCGGAGATGCGTACCTCTACCCATTGCTCAAATTTACCCAGGATGAAATCACAGTAGAGTGAGTACAGAATATGACTGCTGGTTTAGGCTCCATGGAAGTCCATAAATTTTATTCTTATCAGACCGATCAATCGCCTAACAACGATTTACTTTAATACTCCCACTGGTGTTACGGCATCAAAAGGATATGTGAATTTTATCGCTAGTCAGAGCACTGTAAAGCCTTTTCAGGTACAGACTCATCTACACTGGAACTGGTGGAAAAGCATGGTTTCTTTAAATGGCTGTACTTTTGGGGTAGTGCCATGTGATGTAGGTTGTACAAGAAACAACAAGTTACTACGGGTTACGAAGCATGTGATTTACAACCTCCTGTGTGTTGTCCGGTTAGAGGGTTCATAAAATTTATAAAAATTAAACCTTAATTTTTGTAACTCACCTATCCTTGAGTATTGTAGCACAATATTGGACAACATTAGAAAGAGAAACCCAATACCCCATGACCATCTGTAGATGTCGTTTGCTAGACATCTGATTGTTAAAATTTCTGCAATGAAGTATCAACAGCGTTGCAACATCGTCAGGTCGAAACACTCTGTATTCTACCTCTTTTGCATAGTGTTGTGGCCTTACAACGTGCTACACAAGAAAGCTTATTCTGATCTGCCTACACTCCAACTGTAGCCTAGCTCGTCTCGACAGCGTCGCTGCAAAGAATGTACGGTGATTATGCCAAAGGTTATAATAAGCACTCGCTCAAATTCCTTCTTGATCAGATGCCTATCCGTAAAAGAATGTGGTAATCCCAGCCAGATCATGGGAACAAGTGGTAACATTTAGTAACAAGCTTAAAAGTTAGCTTGACCCTAATCCAATAATGATCACAGTTACATGGGAAAATCCCTCAATGAGCTATTCCTCGAGGATCACATAAACATCTAAAGACCCACGTTTCGCAACTCTAGCTTTCGAATTTACCTTCCAACAAAAAGCCAATAAATGAATCACATGCCCCAATATTAAACATATGTACAGCACAGATGCAAAAGCATTTCTGCTTTTGTATAAATTGATCTGTGTCGCTACACACGCAGTTTCTAGTCTCATGAGAAAATAAGTATCATTATTGTTGGTAGTTGTAACGTACTGTCAAGGTGACCAAATGCAGTGGTATACTTTAACATACAATCTCTAATAGTTTATCCAGAGCATGTGAATTAGAAAGCACAAGTTAAATATAGTTTCTAGTTTACAGCACCTTTGGTTTTAGGCAAAGTGATAATGTCATCTAAAAATCGGGTGTGAAAATGATGGAGATTAGTAGCTTTTCAGGATTCTTTAATCATCTTGCACGCTGTTATTCAATGCTCCTATGGTTCCTTCCCAAGCACTGGTGTTATTCCAGCTACGTTCCAGATGTCGGGGATGGTGCCAGCCGTTAAACAGAGATTGTAAATCTGTCAGAACGATTAGTTACAAGATGTTTGGCTTCACACCTGTGAGTTCCCACTAAACACTGGTGTGGCCAAATAAGGTGAGGAGAATAAGTGATTTGCAAAGAGAGTATGAGGAATGCGTCCGTTGCTGAGGAGTTAAACACTGCTTAGAGCTTTTCCACATCCAGAGTACTGAGTGGACCGCTGAAACGTTTGGCCGTTAGTCGCTTCAGTACCCATCACAGATCACGGAAACTATGATTTCTTAATACAGCGTAAACATATGTATTGTTCAAACTTCTTATCATGGCTTTCGTAGCCGGTTGAACATAAAGTCGATTTAAGCTTTGCAATGTCTTTCATTAAATCTTTTCGCCGTCTAACCGTTTAGAATAGCCTTGTCATCGCAACATCTTTTTTATTAAAATACCTTTATGTTGATAACTTCAAGGTGCAGTGGTCTGAATTACTAACTGGTGTGCGTTTTTTGTGAAAAACTGGTTGTATTTGCAAGAATAAACCCAAACCAAATAGCTTTATTCCACTGGGGATCAAGGATTTTAATGAGTACTTTGTTACTCCTATTGAACGCACCAGCAATGAATCAGATAAAGCATTCTAACTTTGGTTATAGCCCTGGGACAAGTTGATCTGTAAACTTCACTTCTGACACTGTAGTGTTATGTGTCGCATAACGCAGTCATTCCAGAATAAACGCTATATTCTACAAGGAAAGCCCGGCGAAAATGACGACGTAACTAGCATGTAGAGACCCTGATTTAAATAAGTAAGCCCTTCCATAAATAACGGCGCTTCTGTATTCCTCCGATTCTACCTTTGAAACATTTAAACAAACCGCCACCTGTATTGCCAACTACGAACTAATCGGACTATAGGCGAAGATGCTTAGGCGTCCCATCAACCGCTATGTTCTCTTTCGAAAAGTAAACTCTTTGCTTCATCATACAAATGCGTATCGCCTCGGCTGCGCTCGGCTCCTTCTGATTAATAAGTTACTAAGCATGTGTGAAGACGTGTATGGACGAAATCAAACCAAGAACACAAACTATTCCCAAAATCTGGCTCATGTATTTGCACGTTTTGTAATTATTCGCACTTTGCTATTTTATTATTCTATTTTTCCTAACTATTTACATAGCTGGCATGTCTCGCCTTCGATGATTTGACTAAGTTATAAGTAGGAGGTGGAAAGTAAATGGAGTAATTGAACAAACCCAGTAATTTCTGTGGTGATGAAATTGTTGGAAATCGTCGCTCCCCTTTAAGATTTCAGCGAAGAAGAGGAAAGTGCTAATTAACTATCAGATACATCATTAAACCTCACATTGTACTATCGTTTCTGAGCACCTAAAGGTATCTTCCACAAGAAAGAACTAACGCATATAATTAGCTCTAAACGGTAGGGTTGGAGGAAGCTTCTTGTCAAGCTCACAGTGTTTTTATATCTAGGCACATTGCTAATAGCGAAACTTTGTTGGAGAGTGCAATAGTAAATTCGGAAATTATCCTGTGGATTAGCGATACACAGTTAGCCTCCATTCTACCACAAATAACTGGATGGATAATGAAGGGTTGATCAACTGGTTGTTGGGTTAAAGCGGGGATTGCCTATTTTCCTTAATAGCTTGGTTGAAGTAATATTGTGTTGATTTCAGTAAACTTATACTCTTGCAGACAAATGTTCATTTCTTACATCTTTAACTTTGCTTGCGTATAAATATTATTGTGAGCATAGCAATGCTGCTTAAGGAATAGAAAAGTGGAACTTTTGCAGAAAGGAATAGATTGCAATATTTTGTAGTATCCTTCGAGAACGACAAAAGCAATGTACTCTTTGAACTTACGATATCATATAGAGTTATAATCTTGAGTAATCTGCCCGGAATGTTGTGATCATTGTGCACACCTTCCTTAGCCGGGATATTAAGACTGATAACTATAAGCGCCTTTTTCGCAACTGTAAGTTCATAAAGAACTACTATCAGTAAACATTTGGTCAGACTAGGCTCACCCACTTGATAGTTAACTGCATGGCTTGTCGATGAATTTGCCAGAGGAACTTGTTTACATTCTTTTGGACAGTTGTTTATGCGAGAACTGTAAATAGGCAGCGATTATGTTGATAGAATAACTCTTAACATTATATTATTGTTTGGTGTTCTATAAAATACGTTTTTAAGACTTTTCGAAAATTTGGGACTTACCGTATTTGCACCTGCCAGCAAGAAGAGGGCGAAAGTCCAGCGGCCCACCCTAGAACCAACAGAATATGCTATGCCACATATTTCCTATCAGCTAACCATTTCATTCATGCAACAATCATGACTTTGTTGGAGGAGTGCTTCGTAGCAGTATACGCTTTAGTGCAGACTTTTGTTTTGACCAACGGAAAACACTATATATTACGACGCGATTAAACCAACCTTATATCAGCAGTCAGATAAGGATCATACAGGCATTTGTAGAAACATCTATCTCTTTAGCCCAAGGCTCACCATGGGTAATGATTGACACAATGGTTACTGACGGATTGAAGAGTAATTTGAAGGACGCTTGTTGTGCTTGGGTAGAAGTCCCAATTTATATCGGAGTGGACTGGAAGGGTGTTCTGTTTACCTGGTGAGATCACATACGTCGAAATCGTCGTGCAATGTAGCAGATTCGGACGTGCAACACACATTTTCCCTTCCTGGACCTTTCGCAACATCAGTTGGTCTATAAAATCAGTTGCTTGTTCTCCACTTTTGAGTTTTTTAAACATGTGTTGTACCAATTAAATGGAGATGCTTCGTGTTGCCTTCTGTTTCCATTTTGAGACGGAGTTCCAGGTAACAAGACCACGGCTTGGACTGCCAAACGAAGTGTATCCGTTTTGTTCATCCCGTCGGGTATAGTATAGGTCTCTGCCAGCAGCGTACACAAATGGGACTATTGTGTGTTAGTGCAGACCACTTTCTTGGACTTGCTAAGGTGCAACTGTTTTCAAATGGGACCAGTTATGAGCTGTTAGTGTTGCAATAAGCAGGAATTGAAGCTGTTTTGTCAAAAATGTGCCGCAATACAATTAGATGGTATCTGATTACCGTAATTGATTCACTTTGCCTCCATAGATATGAGGAAAACACGTGGCGAATGGAGCGAAATTGGCCCTCTGGCGAAGCGTGTATGCAAATCAACTGTGTGCCTAATAGACTGAGGTTTGCTTACCGTCTAGTGTGACATCCTGTGGCTGAAGGCGATTGGTTTTCAAAGTGGAATGCAGCAAGGAGCTGGCAACACTCAGCAGAAAATCAGAGTTAACAAAATATATTGCATTTCAGCGATGCCATTTTTCACATGAAGTGTGGATGGCGAGCAAAATCAAACTCATTTGTTGGGTTTTGGGAAAGCAGATTTCAGACTTCATCTTGCCGTACAACAAGCCTAAGGACTCCATCGCCTGGACGTCATCGAATATACTATGTAATGTTACCCAAGTTGAGACTTCGCGTCGCAGTTTGACACACGGTTGGTTTTTCTATTCCTCTAACGCTTACATTTGCACTACATTGTCTTGTGGCTTTAAATGCGCTGCCATTATTCTGCGTGCTCATTTTGGATCACAAGCAATAATTTTGCATCGGAATACCAAAACAGAAAGTGATACGTTGTGCGATACATTGTTAAAGCGAGCAACGCTTAAGAAATAATTCATGAACCTTTGAATAGATGGAAGTTTACCGGTGGACTACTGTTTCATTGCAAAATTATTAAAAACTGGTAATATATTTAACACACGAAAACGATATTCAAAGGTATCTCAGAACATTGTTTTATGACACTCAAATAAGCATAAACATTCTGAACTGAAAAGTTAAGTGCTTATTTTGTTAAGCAAGTTCAGCCGACAATTACGGCTAAAGTTATCATGAAGAAATCACCGTGTCGCTCTCCGTACCGTCGAAGCAAATAGTCCGATAATTACTGAGTACTGGTTGGTAGCGGCAAGTAGAGGTTTCTCTGTGTAGCTGCATCTAATATCACCCAGGGAAAAAGACCCCGTTATATTAGAGTGCGCTTGATATATTTTATATCGGCAAAGTGTTTGTCCAGGAATTTCTTAAATTCCGACAACGACTTTGCCTTAACAATTTGCTGCGACAGGTCTTTCCATACATTCATCATTCTCCGTTCTAAACAGAGTTGATGATTGACCGGCTTCAAATCCGGTACGACAAGCTTGTACCGGTGTCCTCGTGTGCTGCTTGGTGTGCGCAGATGTAGCAGCGGCATCAACATGGGATTATCTCCCAGATGTAATATCCGGTGTTTCATGATGAGGTCAACCTGTAGTCGACGATAAGCTAGGGTGTAAAGCCCTAGTTTCTTACATCGGTCTCCGTACGCCACACCACGTGAATTAGGAATCAGCCCAGTAGCTACATGCCGCATTCGTTCAATCTTTTCTACCTCTTCCCGAGTGACAGCACAATACGCGGGAAAGCCATACTCCAGCATTGGTTGCATTACTGAGACGTAGAGGCGAGTGACAATCACTTCGGACCAAGTGTTGAAGATGCGCCTGAACGCCCAAAGCAAACAAAGGCTGTTTTGGTGAAGCCTATTCGTATTGTCCATGGACTTTAGGTCATAACCTAAGTGTACGCCGAGATCTCGCACGAAAGACGCGGGATGCAACGATTGACCGGCCACCGTGTAAGTTCGAATGTGCCCACACTTACCCAGCCTCATGAACTGCGACTTTACCGGGTTGATCTAAATGTTGACATCTGCAGACTACGTGGAGAGGCGGTCGAGGTCCTGCTGAAACAGGTCACAATCATTGGGTGTGCGGAATACTCTTCACACCTTTAAGTCATCTGCGAACAACGCACAAGATGATTGGAGTAGCTGAGACACATCACTTACATGGATGAGAAACAAAATCGGCCCCATTACAGTGCCTTGGGGCACGCCGCTGCTCGATGGCTACCAGTCGGTTAAATGGTTGTTCACCTGGACCCTCCACTTTCGATCAACAAGGAAATTCTTGATTCATCGATGCAGCGAGCCAACACCATACACCCTCGTCAACGGTAGGTTGGTGATGCACAAGTGTGCTTTCACGAAACCATGCTGTGCAGTCGTCAAGAGGCTTTTCGACTCGACAATCTGCCGAAGACTCTTCTTCACGATCTTCTCGAGCGTCTTTGTCAAAACAAGGGTCAGGCAGATCGGCCGGTAGTTATCT
This sequence comes from Dicrocoelium dendriticum, assembly GCA_944474145.2. NCBI lineage: Eukaryota > Metazoa > Platyhelminthes > Trematoda > Plagiorchiida > Dicrocoeliidae > Dicrocoelium > Dicrocoelium dendriticum. The sequence continues at coordinate 25,217 of CALYDF020003510.1, forward strand.
ACTTTGCTTGGGTTAATCCCTTTTGGTATTAGTTTTACGACTGAGCATTTCCAGTCGCCCAGTAATATTCCAGTGGATAGTGATGTGTTGAACAGCTCAGTCACAGAAGGCGAAATCATGGCCAATAGGTACTTGAAGATTAGTGGGTGAATCCCATCTGGTCCGGAAGGTTTCGTCCCGTCAAGACTTGCCAGAAGCTTGTGTACATCTTTAATGCTGCAATCCAGGATGTCCATTTCATCGGTAGAGGTACTCGTTGAACTCGTTACAGACACGTAGTCATTTGCAAATACAAAGCGATGTGCACCGCCAATGCACACTCACGATCTGTGTTCGAGGTTAGGTGCTGTTCATCTGAGCCTTCCAACACTGGCACATTGCAGGCAGTCCTCAGACGCCGCTTCACTTAGGCGAAGATCCTCTTAGGAGCAGTTTTTGCTGGGGCTTCAACCTGCTCTTCGAAGATTCTGCGCTTCATTGTTTCCGCGTTGTTGCAGAGATTTCGCTGCACCTTGTAAGCTTGGTAATTCTAATTAGAGCCAGATAAGACGAATTTGTTCCATAGTCTGCGTCGTCATCTGGCCAGTTTGCTGTACTCCTTGTCGAACCAATGTGGTTTGACTGGCCCAACTTTCCGAAATTTGAGGGGTACAAATCGGGCGCATAACGATTTCACCCCTCTTTAATGATAGTCCAACCGGTTTCAATAGACGAATCCTCTGATAAAGACCACTTCATCTGACTCGCTACTCGAGTGAGGCCATTAAAGTCCGTCTTCCAATAGTTGAAGGCTGGCTCCAGCGGGTGAGAATACGGCAGTGACAGTTCCAAGCTGGCTATGATCATCGAGTGGTCACTCACACGCAGAAGCTCTAAGACTTGAATGCCATGCACACGTTGCTCACAGCTGATCAAAAGCAGGTCTAAGCATGATGGAGTCGCGCGCACAGTTATGGGTGCCGGTTGCTTGATGTGCTGTGTGGCCCCGGTTTCAAATATGAACTCCGTAAACTTTCTCTCGAATTCACAATGGCCCAGGAGATGTTCAGCCTCAGGCCACTGCAATGGGGTAAGTTGTAATAGCCCATAAGTAGGAACAACTGACTACTCATGTGGTTGCGGACATGCTGCAAGCAGTCTGAGGTGAATCGTACACCGTAACTGCTCACATAGACCAACAGCGCTTCGGTAGGTGCTCATTAGTCTCCCATACAAGGAAGACGTTATGTAGAGCAGAACGCCACGTGATCATTTGGTGGTCTATCACAGCGGAAGCATGAGTAGTCGATGATTTCCACTTCTTGGGAGACTACCTCGGAGTTTAATCATGTCTCAGAAAGGCATAGTATGTCTGGCTGCTGAGAGGTTACAAAGTGGTACAGCTCATCACGTTTGTTCATCAGACTGCAGACGTTAGTATAGGATACGCGCAGGTCGTGGTAGGAACGGCTGGGCGTGCCTGACGCATCACAAACCTGTTGATCCGGATTCGCGGAGGAATCCGGGTGACTAATCCAAAATTTATAATACGGAGGTTTCTTTTTCCATTGTTCGTGCGTTGCTTTAGTTCAGTCATCGCAGACTTGCGTTTCTCTCTGTCTGCTGGGTATAAGTCAACACGCACGTGGAACTTTAGACCTTACAGTCTATTAAGGTGGGACCATATTAAGTTTCTAATGGCCTCTTCAACAAAAGTTCCCCACATAGGTCTACTGTTGTGCTCGGTTTTCTTTTTTAGACGAGACGTCTGTTTCCCTTTCATGCCGCCCTCATCCAACTCGAGCAAATAACTCGACGTCATGTTCATAGCACACTTGAGGATTGGAATCAAAGGATTCAGGCGCGTGAAATACCATGAGGCTGCGGCGCCTCAGTTCGTCAGACATTGTTCTCGGTTTCTTTGATCTTTGCATTTTCCATTAGTTATTACCAATTTGCTTATTGAAAATTAGATGTTTAGTGTAGACTGAAGTAATCGTAGACCTTGAAGCTGTGCCTGCAGAAGCGTTAGCACCTTTCTCCAGGGATATATATGCTGTCGTACTAGGCGTTGGCTGTTCTCTGATTGTGGAGCAGGACAAATCGATCTGCGCGTTTTAGCGCACTTCGCTCTACTGATCCGCTTCTCAGTCTTTTCGGCTCCATTCTACCCAAGTACTGTTTTTAACCTCTTGAGAGTGAAGTGATTTACTTAAGAACATCCATTCCGATACTGGTAGATAAGTTAGGCTTTTCTTCCTGCAATATTAACGATAGAACCCCCTCTCGCTTAAGTCAATTATCATTCAGCTACCTTCAAACAACGTTGGGTTCCGTGCCCTACTGGCACACCTCAGTCACAACCACCGGTACCATGCCTCGTGGCTGAGCTATTTTAGCAATACAGACCGAACAGAACACGGAAATGTCAGTTTCACTCGTCCTGCTCGTGGAAAGCATATAACATTTGTGTGCATCCAAGTAGATGTTTTCAGCTCTGAAATAGCCTCGTTAAGTAATGACTACTTGATTCGCTCTCAGCTTCGTCAATTTAAGCCAAATCCGCATATTCCACGCAAATGCTCGATTTTCATACAGCATTAATCACAACGAACTGCATCTCAGGTTGTCGATAAAGTTTGTCCGAATTCTGTGAAGCAGTGGGTGATCCTCGCGACAAAATTTTAAGGTGGTGAAGTAAAAATTACGGCCGCATAGTACATGCAATTAACTCATTTCAAATGGCATTTCAAGTGATCGAAACGGTTTTCGACAACGTGGATTGTACTTAAAATTGCTCAGCATTTTGGTTTGCAGCAAGTGATGAATAATTATAATTTTATCAAAAAATTCGTTTTCGGTTATCCATTATGAGGTTATGTAAAAAAGAAGTAATTAAGATAAGAAAGTGTGCAGAATAATAAGAAACAATACTCCCCACGGGTAGTATCGCAATTGCTTGTTATCACCAGGTAGAGCTAGCAAGCGTTGAATACATGGCATTTGGAGCATTGACTAAAACCTCTAACGCTAAGCTATAGAGTAATGGCAGGTAGTAAGTGTCACAACGGTTAACGACTAAGTACAAAATGCAATTTAAATAATTGGTTGTGTGACTAGATTGTGAAGCATGATCTCAATGGGAATCCAAAATCTCGCTAAACTGTACATTGGTTAATTCAATAAAAGGGACTATAGTTGAAACAGACAAATATTAGTTGGATTATGCAGCTAGAAAACAGTAAGGGTGCTAAAGTAATCATCATGCGTACCGTTTGTCGGAGTGGAAACTTCCCGGGCGACAACTGGCTAAGCGCAGTTTAGGTACACACTTCGCGGGTTGTAGTAGAACCACAATCGCCTCCGCCAAAGCAAGGTTTCGGCATTTGCTACGATTTTAATGGACAGCCCCACATGACTGATCGGGCCAAGATTTTTAGAGATGAAGGCGAGATAATTCGTTTAGAGTAGGTGTGTGACTATTGTTTTACAGGTCTTGTTTAATTCTCGCCCTTGCCAACTGCGTGATGTTCACAGACGCGTTCAGATAGGTATCTGTTGTTGCGACCTTTGTAGCTTGTCCTAAAAGAATACGTTAATTGGTATGCATCGAAAGATGTGACATCAACGTACGAGTTATCCTTCAACCTGAGGTGTAGCACAGTTGTGGAAGTAAAAATATTACATAATAGTACGACGTTATAAGTATTAAGGACGGCCACTCTATTTGGTTGCTAAGATGTTCAAAACTGTTTTCGCCCCTGAATGGCCATGATAAGTTGACGGGATTATTTGTTTGTGTTAGCGCTTCGGCGACCACATAATCAGTTCGCATATTCCTGTCAGTGAAGGCCTTGGCTAGCCGTTAGTATAGAACACGTTTCTTGCTGCCGCGTGCTTTGCCCCAATTACATCATCAGTGCGTACTGTCTTCACTCTTCAGACAAGTCACCGGAAATATTTGCTTTTATGGAATTGGTGCAAGGCTAACAAAGTTTATAGATTGACCCGTCTATACCGAGTTCCTGTGGACTCTACAACGCAGTGAACCATCTGTTCGACGTAACATTTAAACATCCAGGAATGCTGGAACGTAAATTTGAATCAGGTGGCACACACAATTGAATGGTCCTGTGAACCCCATCGGATTTATTACTAAATCAACCTAGTTCATGGGGTCGTCAGTTAAGTACATCCCTTCAGCTGTTTAGCTTTTATAAAGCGGCAGCCGTTCAAATCAGTGGACCCTACTCTATTGTGGTCATAAACACATTAGCGAACAAAGGACCCAGTGATGATCCCATAGCTAGCCTGAATTTGTCGGTAAAAATGTTTGACAGAGAGAAGTTGAACGTTGTGTTTACCCTGATGAAGCAGCGTCTTTAGATTTTCACCGGCAAATCTTTTGTACAAAGTTTCTGGGTACGATGAGAAATATGCAATATTACTATTATAACAGTTGACTCGATGTATTTGGTAAAGTTACCAAATAGTCTCCCTAATAGGATTATTGATAAACAACCACTTCACCTCGAGCAAAATTAGCTGATCTCCTTCCATTTTTCAGCTATCATGCTATCGATGAACTGAAGAGAGTCGCAAAGCTATGAGTCGCTAGCTCCCTTTTCATTCGCCAATTAATTCTGCCAACCACTTTGACAACATGCGGCCCAAGGAGTTACTCATATATGGCATGGATCGTGGGTTGTACATACACTCTGAAATAAAGGGACCGAGGGCACCATAGTTTCCAATGTCAGTTAGTCGATTAGCGTTTTCTGTCACATTTTTCTTATTTAAAGTTCACCTTTTGTTCCGCATTTTGTCTCTGCCGTTGAACTACTTTACTAACTTGCAGCGGCTATGGACTAATACACTTTTCTTATAGTAGTATTCGGTTTTTTGTCTGTAAGCTAAACTCCATTGACTTTGTCTTGCAGTGATAGCATAAACTGCTCATTTATCCTCGTTGCTTCTGGTGTTTCGAAGAGCACTCTTGTCAGCAAATTACTGACGGTCGTCACGCCGTTTAACTTTGGGTAATAATATTGAGCCAAGGCACAGATTGGGGGCCAGGTGAAGTAAGTTACATTGGCAAATATTCTTTTAGCCTTAAGACAATGAACAACGAACAATGATTTATGAAGTGTAAAATAGAAGTTGCTTGACAAGTCCCGCAGGATTGTGGGGGTAAACCTACCGTCATCAAAATGTAGGTGGGTTATCTGTTTCAGCTTTTATCTAGCAGACACGCTGCTGAATAATAGTAGTGTAGGTGGGAATTGAATGTGAATGGCGAGGCAACGTGGGGAGAGTTATATTTGTTGTGCTCCGTGATAAAAGTAAAAACGAGTATAGGCAATTTTTATCGTCTCTTCAAGCTCAGGTGACATGTTAACCAGGTTTGAAGGGATACTTAACGTAGTCCAAAGCAGAACAGTTCAGGCAACAAAGGGATGGGGGCCAAGGACAAAATCCAACAGCTTTTTACAAAGATACAAGTTAAAGGAGCAAACAAAATGTTTGCGAAAGTGTTTCATGGTTGGCAAACCCGAAGAGAAAAATGATTCCGCTGGCGGCGATACCTTGTAAATAATTTCAGAGGCTTACCTCTAAAATGGATATTATGATTGAACTACAGCAAGTGAGGGCATACGTGATTATGGGCAATCAATATTTGTTAGACTAATATGAGATCGCCGCACAGCCTACGTTAGCGGCAACTGAAAAGTTCCAGTGACTTCAGCCAAGCTTGCCAAGTTGGGGTGGCGTATTCATGGTGCAGATGCATAGGTAGAATCTTG
>CALYDF020003513.1:0-10497 GCA_944474145.2 Dicrocoelium dendriticum
CTCAGACTTAAAGTGCTTTCAGTACCTCGTACTTTAGTCTCCAGGTTTGTGACCTCTTGTATTATTCCCCATTGGCTATACTGCTCTCCTGTCACTTTCCCTGAACTGCTTCAGAAAGACTACATCTTATTAGTGCGGTCTATAAAGCACTTTGCTAGATGCAGCGGCTTGTCTAGAGATTCTTTAGTTGTTTTGATTAATTCTAGACATCTTGGTGCCTGCAATGATTTTGCTTCTAAGGTACTAACTGATTGATTTCATCCACTTCACAATGATCTTTCCAAAACGCTCTCTTTCTCTTTTACCCGTAAAAAAATTCAGAATTTTATGCTCCCGCACGTCATCATATCGTAATACTGTTTTGCTTTATCTCTCACGATTGCCTATTGACCCAGCGAAAGTCACAAACATGCTGAGCGGGCGCTTGTTGGAGTAACATTTCTGCTTTTTTCCACTTTTCTACCCAAAGCATGTATATTGATATTATCATCCAGGTGTCCGCAGTGATTGTGTAAATGCTGAAAATGAACCCATTAGGGTACATAAAGCTTATTTCTGACTTGACTTGAACTATGGATCACCAAAGGCACATATAAGCTTAATCAGTATATTCGGTGATGGAATATTTCGCATTAAAAAGGACTTTATACCAAGTACGAATCACTGCTTTACAAGTCTCGTTAGGTGGTTTGGTAGGGTTATCGAGAAAGGTTAATGCAAACTGTTCGTACTCTAAGTATACAAAGAGAAGCCTACAACTTGGTATGCTGTAGTCCTGAAATCAGCGTTGTTGCACGGCACCAATCGGTGCCAAATAATAAATCCAAGGTAAATCCCAGGAGTAGAAGGGTTAGATATTGTTAAGTAACTAAATGTAAGTGTAAGGTTGTGGAAGCCAACTGTCTTTTAAAAATGGATATTGTCAGTGTCTAAATGACAGATTTACGAGGAACATTCCATGGGTGACACACAAGAAAAATATGTCTGCCGTACTTCAGATGGCTGCACTGTTCTGTTAAATGTACAAATTTGCTTTACTGCTAAGTAGTAAGGAGCGGTACGCATGGAGTGAATCGTGCATAGATAAACAAGCCTTTGTAAGTTGGTCACATAATCGGCGTCGCCGTCCACTGTATACTCCTAAGCGTTGCAGGGGACGCTCGTACGGTAGATGGCGAATTCCAATGACGTAATCAGAAACCCGACTTTGATGCGGCTTTAGTTCACTGAGGTCGTGTTTCCTCCACCGATGCCAAGCTTGAATTGCGAGCTTACACACTAAACATCTGCCAGATAACTGAGATGTTTATTTGTCCTGAAATCCATCTCAACAGCCTAACATGCTGGTTACCAGCTTTTGTGTTCAGCCGATTACCAATAAATAAATAACTAAATGTGTATGTTTACTGACAAAAGGTACAAGGCCCCATAAGCGGAAGCGATCATTTGTATGGTGAATATGTTTCATGGATTATACGGCGTAAGTCATAATAATAAAGAAAAGTTGAATAATAGATTTTCAGATCATGATTCTTTTCTTCGGGTCCTGGATTCGAGCATTTAATATGTAAAAATTACCGAGATTTGTATAATCGTTTTCTAATTTGTGAGGCTCGGGAGTAGATAATAAAGGAGAGGGGATACTTGGCTGCATAGACATAGGATTTGGTATGGTAGGTATTGATATGTAGTAAGTAAGCTAGTTGTAAGTGAATATCTGCTCCTTTGTGTTTTATACCAGATTCTGTCAATGTTTCTAGCGTCTACTGTGAGTCAAATAGCTTCACCACATTTGATATAGTTAGGAAAGTCTGTAGGGCATTTCGAACATGACGTAGTTGAAGACTCACAAAATATACAATGGACGTTATCGGCGTCTAAGGGGCGCTCTAATAAAGGTGTCCTGATCCTGAGAAATCCCAACCACCCATGCCATTCCCTTCTGATACTCAGTCAAAACACCCCGTTAAGAGGTCAACAGTTTAAGCTGGTCACGCAGTACAGCCGCCTGGAATCGTGGCGAAACCTTTTCTCCCTTCGAGTGTCACAGACTTGGAACGTCCTCCCGGAACATGTAATTAATGCACCCACCTTATCCCTTTTCAAAATTGCCTTGGCGAAATTCTGTCACATTTACACTATGTGCTATAGCCCTTGACCATCAGATGCTGGCACGAATGCACAACAGATAGTGGACAGTGCTATAACCCTACTCGAGAACCAGTCACTCCAAACTCCTTGAATAAATTTGGATAAACACTACTACTGTAGAGACTGGATTTTTGTATCCCGTCGACCCAAGATAGCTGCACACGAGTAAGCGCTGTCCTTGCTATTTTTTATTTTCTTTCTCGCCTATTATGTGATCAATAACCACCCCTTTATGGCTTTGTGTGCGTGCGTCCTAATTTCGAACTTTTCTGAGGCAGGACAGTTAAACCTGTAATCGCCCGAACCGACGATTCCATTATCCCTTGATCTATCTTTTCTCACTCTAACCACCCTACTGGACATGTCAAGCACCTGCTTTTTATACCCGTTATAAATCATGTTTCATCGTTCATAGCTTGCCCTCATGCGTATCCGTAGAGGTACTTTGTTCCACAGATCAGTGTATCTCATGAAGAAAAAATGCGACCGAGTTTTATGACTTGCAAGCTTTGTGCTTGGCAAGTAGCCGCCATTATGTGTGGGGTAGTCTGCAGTCTTCCCTTATTCAAGTGCGGTGCTGTCTGCATAAATCCGTTGGTTTATAATGTTTTAGAAGAGAAAGAAGTTATTCTTTAAGTGTCTCAGCCAAAGAGGATCCAGTTGGAGTTCTCGACAGCGATCATAATAAATCAGGTTTGAGCAGCGCCCGATGACCAGCTTGGTAAATGATCGTTGAACATTTTCCAGAGCACTTCTGTCTTTCTTTCCCGATTGGTTGTGAACGACAGTACAGTATTTCAAATTTGGTCGTACTATTGCATTGATTGACTGAAGTCGTCCTTCAGGTAGGGAGAAAGTTCTTGTGATTTATCCACATGACCGCTATGCTCTTGCAACCTGATAAAACACATGTTGGGAGAAGTTGAAAGAGTTGGAGTACCTATTTCCTAAGTCCCTAACTGAATCAGACGTTGGGAGCACGTTTCCGGCAACTGTGATAGAGTCTCCTGGTATGCGGCATCTATACCCAAGTACTTGGGATTTCACGGCGGAGAACTTCATTAATAGATGTGCACGACCTATATTTAGTGTGGGTAGGTCTTCACAAATGCTTCCCAGGCACACCTGTAGTTGGTCTGGACGAAATGAGCAGACAAGTTTGACGTCAACTACAAACAGAAATGAGTGCCCATGTTGGATCGCGTATCATAGGTTGTTTATGTAGATTAGTAAAAGTAGTCGTCCGAACACACTTCCCTGGAATAAGCCGCTGGTGTAGAATACTGCTAATCGATATTAAGCACCTGAGTTCGAACGTTTAGATAGGAGTCGAACCAGTTTAGTAGAGCATTTTCAATTCCATATGACGCTAGAGCAGACAGCAGTGGCTTGCGCGGCACGCGGTCGAAAGCATTTTGCATGTCCAACAGAATATAATGATTGTCATTCCTCTGTCAATCATAGTCGTGACGTGATCGAGGAATTGTTTCTTGCAGGTAAGTCAGAAGCATTTTGAGAGAAATGCATGCTGTGAGGGGTTGATCAGATCCAGTCTTGTAAGATATTGAACCATGTTCTTCTTGACTATTGTTGGGTGGAGCCTGGGATACTAGTCGGTGAGCAATGACACGTAAGACGTGTCAAATACGAGACAGTATAGAAGTCGGAGGCGAGTGAACCCAACGTATATTATATAGGATACAAAAACAGGAAGCTAATCAGCCAGAGCGAGAAACAGTGCAGCAAGATACTCATCAAAAAGCTTGGTGTCAACGGATGTGCAGTCAGTAAAATAAGTGGACGTTTTGAAGGTTAAAACAACCCTAAAATTCAATGTTGCCATATACTGAAAAGGCGTGTTTTGCGGTACACTACATTATTCTCTCTAAGGCCTTGGAAGCAGCAGAGGTGTTATATATTGGGAGGCAGGTTGACACTTTGTTTCTCGGGACATCCTTGTGCTTCCTTATTATATTTGATTGCTTCCACTGAGTTGGAAAGCATCCGGTAGTGAGAGAAAGTGTCGAGATGTTTAATAACAGGAGTGTGAGGTTTATTCCTCCGAGTTTTATAACAGTTGGGCAGATGCCATCTGGGCCTGGACGGGTTGATGGTTTTACGGATGCGATGGCAATTCGCACCTAAATTAACGTCACAGGGATACTGCAGTATAGTACAGTCATTCCTTTTGGAAGTGGAAGTTGAAATGGCTGAGTGCGGGAGACAAAACAGGCGGCAAAATTCGGTTTGATGGCCTCGCATATGCAGTAGATGATGTAGTGATTATGCTTACACTGTATTTTATGTTTGTTTTTATCATTTCCGTTACCGATCATTTTGCACCAGCTGCTTAAATCCACAACTTTCTAATACAACAATTTCTACGCGCTCGCGTCGTGCTGCTTTCGTTTGCTGCTGCCTCTGCTTGTGCTGCTGCCACGTCTTTCCAGTAGTCGGATTTATATCTTCGAATCGCTAGTCGGCATCGGAATAACATTGACTGAAGGAAGAACCAGAACGCAAGTGTGCTTTATTGTTCTTCTATTTTGAGTTTTTGCCTAAGATTGTCTTTTGCCTCCGCACTCGAACTTATTAGGTAACGGTCCTCTACATTAATTGGTGACCCCGTATTTTTTGAACACGTTATTTTTTTCTTCATTATGTTTGATCAACCTTCTTGTGAACAGTTATCTGAGAATTCCGTTACATTTTCTTTGCCATCCTTCGATGTGTCGAACCCACTTGTCTGGTTTATTCAAGTGGAATCTATCTTTCGTTTCCGTAAGATTACCTCGCAGTCTACGATGTTTTCATATGTTACTGCCCATTTACCTACACACGTGGCTTCAGAAGTCATCGATATCCTCGACCCTATGCCGACTGACTCACCTTATGACAAGCTTAAAGCAGCTATCTTAAAACGCACTACCTCATCCGACGAGGCACGCCTCCAACAGCTACTCTCTGGCGTCGAGCTTGGTGATCGTACACCGTCTCAGCTCCTCCGACATATGCGATCACTTGTCGGTTCATCAACCTTGGATGATTCCATTCTTCGCCAACTCTGGATTAAGTGTCTTCCAGCAAACACGACGGCGATACTAGCTGTTTTGGCTGAGGACCTTCCACTGAATAAGCTGGCGGAAGCGGCCGACAAAGTACACGAAAATTTCTTTAAAAACGCTGTGAATCATGTGGCTGAGGCGTCCACTACAAGCACTTCAGGGAGTGCCACACTAGACTCCATTAGTGAGAGGCTCTCAAAGTTGGAACTCAGCATTTCTCACCTTAGCCGCGGTCGAATACCGTACCAAAGATCCTCTTCCACAAGCAGGCCTCGCAGCAACTCCCGCAGACGAGCATCGCGCTCTTACTGCTACTTCCATAACCGCTTTGGTAATGCCGCACGAAACTGCCGCCCAGGGTGTACTCACCCAAAGGCTTTCGTTAATTCCAAATCGGGAAACGTCGAAGCCAGCCAGTAATGGCGACGGCTGCCGCTGGCCAAATTATTAGTCGCCTCCTGTACGTATTTGATTCCACGACCAAACTCCACTTTTTGGTTGACACCGGCGCGGAGATAAGCGTTATACCCGTTCCTTGGAAAAACGCTCGTTACAGCCGGCTGGAATGACGCTACAGGCTGCTAACCAAACGAAGATCGCGACTTATGGCCAGAAACTTCTCACGCTCAGTCTTGGACTACGTCGTAGCTTTCATTTTTACAATCGCCGACGTACAAAAGCCTATCATCGGTATCGATTTTCTTAGCAAATTTGGCCTTGTAGTAGATCTACGTTGTGGGAAGTTACGTGATGATACCACTTCGTTAACTGCTTCCGGCAAGCTTACTGCAGTTAATTCCATCGGACTTCGAGTTCTTATGCCCGATCGTTCGCAGTATTCCGCATTGTTGCAGAACTTTCCATCACTTGTCGGAGTAAATAACGACGCGACGGAACTCAAGCACGATGTGCAACATCACATCGTCACAACTGGTCCACCCGTGACGGCGAAACCACGACGACTTACACCTGACAAACTACAGGCCGCTAAGAAAGAGTTCGAGCACATGCTCAAGCTCGGGATCATCCGTCCTTCAAGCAGTTGTTGGTCATCTCCACTGCACCTTGTGCTTAAAAAGACCGGTGATTGGCGCCCATGTGGCGACTATCGTGCACTGAATAACGCCACAGTTCCCGACAGATACCCGATCCCGCATATACACGATTTTTCGTTAGGATTGGCTGGAAAGTCGATCTTTTCTAAGATTGATCTTGTCAGGGCGTATCACCAAATTCCCATGGCCCCGGAAGATATTGCAAAAACGGCAGTGACCACCCCTTTTGGCTTGTACGAGTTTCTCCGTATGCCATTCGGTCTCCGAAATGCCGCGCAATCTTTCCAACGCTTCATGGACCAAGTTCTCCGTGGACTCGACTTTGTCTTTGTTTACATTGATGATGTTTTAGTTGCAAGTGCTTCTGCCGACGAACACTTAACACATCTACGAAAAGTTTTCGAACGTTTCGAACATCATGGTATCACCATTAACCCTGACAAATGCGTATTTGGCCAAACTTCCATCGACTTCCTAGGTCACAGAATTGACGCTAACGGGATTAGCCCCTTGACTGATAAAACGCAAGCCATACTGGATTATCCATTGCCACAATCCGTTAAGAGCCTACGCCGTTTTCTCGGCATGGTTAACTACTACGGACGGTTTATACATGGCTGCGCTGCAATTCTTCAACCTTTAACAGATTTGCTCAAAGGCAATCCCAAAATGTTCACGTTCACTCCAGACGCCGAAGCAGCGTTTAACGCCGTCAAGCAAAAGCTGAGCCAAGCTACTTCACTTGCTTACTTGAGAACGGACGATAACGTCACTCTCATTCTCAAGACAGACGCTTCACAATCCGCCGTTGGTGCCGTATTGCAGCAGCTCGTGGGTAACGAAATTCAACCCTTGTCTTTCTTCTCACGGAAGCTTCAACCTGCCCAGACCAGGTACAGTACGTTCGGTCGAGAGCTCCTTGCCATGTACCTGGCTGTAAAGCATTTTCGTCACATTCTTGAGGGTCGACGTTTTGTCATCTTGACAGATCATAAGCCCCTTGTGTATGCTTTTCGTGCAACTTCTGACCGTTACTCCCCTAGAGAGACTCGACACCTTGATTATCTTTCCCAGTTTTGTGTTGATATTCGCTATATTGATGGTCCTAACAACCTTGTTGCCGACGCACTATCCCGTGCTCACATCCATCAGTTTTCACGCTCGCCCATCGATCTAGAGGAAATGTCTGTTGCCCAAGCCAGTGACCCAGAATTAACACAGCTTCGATCGAACACTTCGTTAAAACTCTTGCAATTGCCTGTGCTCAATTCTGACGCAAGAATCTACTGCGATATTTCCACCGGTAAACCTAGACCGTTTGTTCCACAGTCCTACCGGCGAGTGGTCTTTGACCATCTTCATGGATTATCGCACCCCAGTATTCGATCTACTGTGAAACTAATTACCGACCGTTACATCTGGCCCAATATGCGCACAGACATCCGACAATGGGTCAAAACCTGTCTTAGTTGTCAAACCAGCAAGGTTCACAGACACACTGTTACAACTCCCCGAAGCCCGATTCAAACACATTCACCTTGATGTAGTAGGACTGTTACCAGCTTCTAACGGTTTCACTTATCTGTTGACTTGTGTTGATCGCTTTACTCGTTTTCCCCACGCAATTCCCTTACGTGATATATCCTCTGAAACTGTTGCTCGTGCTTTTGTTGAATCGTGGATTTCATTCTTCGGTGTGCCAGCCACTGTCACTACTGACAGAGGATCTCAATTCAGTTCCACCCTTTTCCGTGACTTGAGTCGATTGCTCGGTTGTACTCATTTTCAGACGACTGCCTATCATCCTGCTGCCAATGGCCTTGTCGAACGATTTCATCGACAACTGAAAGCTGCCATTACAGCTAGTTCGCCTGATGCCCGTTGGTCTGAACGCCTTCCAGCTATTCTTCTTGGTATTCGCAATACCGTCAAAGAAGATATCGGATGCTGCCCAGCCGAACTTGTCTTTGGCACAACCCTCAGACTCCCAGGCGAGATGATACTAGACTCACGAATCACCGGCGAATTGAATCCTACATCCTATGCTGAACGCCTGAAGCACAATTTTCGATACATTAAACCGACTCCACCTCGACTAAGCACGCGCGAGCAGCGTATACATCCTGACTTACACACTTGTCCATTCGTCTTTATCCGAATCGATGCTGTTCGAAGACCCTTGACACCGCCTTATGAAGGTCCATTCAAGGTCTTATCGCGGAAACCGAAATCCTTCGTTCTGGATAAGAATGGAACCAAGGAGTACGTGAGCATTGATCGTCTTAAACCCGCATAAGTCGAGTCCACTTTGAGTGCTTCAGAATCAACCACCATCACTCACAAACCTCCTGTGCCTGGACCGTTGCCCAATGAAAAACGCATAACCGATTCCAAACCTCGAAATCCCTATGCCCCCAACAAGCGATCCTATCCACACACGTTCAGGTCGTGTTGTTTCATTCCCCTCCAAACTAGCACAGTATGTTCCATGAACACTATATCGAGCGTTGCTTATCAGCGAAAGCTCTAGTGGGAGTTTTGTAGTGGTTGTGATTACGCAATATTTTATCTTTGTTTTTATCATTTCCGTTACCGCCCATTTTGTACCATTTGTTTAAATTCACAACTTTTGAATACAACAATTTCCACGCGCTCGCGTCGTGCTGCTTTCCTTTGCTGCTGCCTCCGCTTGTGCCGCTGTCACGTCTTTCCAGTAGTCGGATTTATATCTTCGAATCGCTAGTCGGCATCGGAATAACGTCAGTGAAAAGAAGAATTATAACGCAAGTGTGCTTGAATTATTTTCTATTTTGAGATTTTGCCTAAGATTTTCTTTTGTCCCCACACTCAACCACATTAGGTAAGGTTCCTCTACAAGGTCGCGCGTTATTGAACCATCGTCTAGGGCCAACGTTTCAATTTGCTGAAGTGCTTTAGCGTTCATTCTTTGGAGTAGTTACATCAATATACGTACTTTCTCAGAATTTCTAAGTCTTTGACTTTCTGCTTTGATTTTGACCATTTGAGTTAGACATTGTATATGTAACACATTCCCGTGTATTTTTAGCAATGTTGCGAGGCCGTTGTTCGGGTGACATCGATATATTATTAGTTTGCTTTTGGTCCTGTACAGAAGCATGAGTTCACCACTATGTTCATGGGTATTTTCCATACAGTAGGTGTTAGTAGATCCACATCAAGGGCAAAATTGTTAATAAACTCATCGGTAGCCACAGTAGGGTAGTGACTTATGAAGGACGTATCCCAATTTATGGTATTCGTAAGTTCATTAAATGGGTTCCCGTCTACATGATGGAGGTTGCGGTTGGTGCTAGCATGTTACTTGCTTGTTTACGTGAATAAATCGTCATATCACAAAACATCGTCTTGTGACCACAGCCAATGAATTTATAAAGGTAAGCGATTTCCAACGTGATTACAAGGTCGGAAGTAGTGGCACTTATTGTTGCCTCTCTAACACGCTGGGTCCAACCATTGAGATGAATACAAGAGATGATTTCCTCAATCTCCGCAGTGTTTCTGAGTGTAAGCGGCATCTATTTAACATGTGGTAGGTTAAAATCCCTACGCACGATTTTGGATTTGTATGTGGTGCTGGAAGTAGCATTGATCATAACGACTAAGTTTTAGATTTCACATTGAGTGTTTCGGGGCGGCCGATAACTACAACCAACTAGAAGACCAGTAGATGGGCGCCCTAGGCATGGTGCATCTTCTAAGTCATTTAGCGCAGGTTGCTCTGCAGAAATTGCAGTCAGGTTATATCGAAGATATATATCATAGCCACCACCACGTTTGTATGAGCGATCCTTGTCGAAAAGCTTATAGCCTAAGAAGTTAAGCTAAGAATCACTAATTGCTGACGTGCACCAAGTCTCAGTAATAAAAGTAATTTCGGGATCCCGTTAACATGTGTGGAAAGTAGATCTAATGTAGGCAAAAGAGAACGAAGTTTTATGACGATATATTTGAAAGACATTGTTAAATTGGAATAAAAGTGTTAGGTAATGTTTTTACCTTCCTACTTGTATCTATGAAGTGCGCGTTGTGAAGTAGCTGTGGTCCACTGAGCTCTACATCTTACTGGATTGAATGAAGTAAACACTCCAGTAGTTTGATTATTCTCTGATTCATAATCGCACGCGATAGGGGCTGAATTGGGGGGGGGAGGATGTGGTGGGCTACGATAGTCTAAAAATGTACTT
>CALYDF020003515.1:0-30972 GCA_944474145.2 Dicrocoelium dendriticum
AAAGTTGGCATGCTGCGGAGTACATTCGGGCAGTTTGATCCGTCTGTCTGTTTGTGATTGCTGAACGCATACGTGCGGCCTCATGTGGATTACTCAATCCAAGCCTAGCAGTCACGATTAAGCAAGATCTTGCAGCGCTCGGGACTGCACAGCAAGGATGCAATAAGCACGTCAAAGGATTGTTTCATCGTCCCCAACTTATGCTCAGTACTCGAAGGGTATACAGCGGTATCGGCGCCTACATGACGACCTAATAATGCCCTACCAGATTCTGAGCAACCCCTAAGACGTCTGACACTTCCTACTGCCACTTGGCGACTATACGAACCTCAGGCACTACCACGTCAAGTTGGAAGGGCAACATAGTCGGCTGATGTCACCGAAATTTTTGGTCCCTCCTAGTGTGGTAGCCTTAGAAAGCTGTCTTGAATTAGCTTGTTTTTGGCCCCACTGTATCTGTCGTTATAAAACGCCTTGAACTTCCCCTAAACCACCTACATTACCAGATATAGCCAGTGTACACCGACAGACGGTATAGCGTGGCAAACGGAGCATTTGAGGGTTCTTATTTTGGCCATCTCACGGGATTTGGCAACCACTTGATTTTTTACCCATTGTTCTACGGACCAGAAACGAACGGTATAGAAGTCGACTAACGCTATCGAAAATATTGTTTAGTTATAGTGGAGGTGGATACTACAGCTGATCAGTTGTTGTTTGTGTCGGGCCACTTAGGTGTGTCACTCATGGTAGGCCTCACTATTTCCGTTTCAGCCTTCCACCTATTGCAGCTGAGGTGGACTTGGTTTCAGCCGAACCGGATTGAGGAAATTGGTCTACCTGTGATGAAATAGACCTTGCACGCCTCTCCACTCCGCCATCACTCGCCGGCGCTCCGGGTCCGCGGAAGACAATGAACCGGATCAGTCGCCCAGTACCGATGTGGAGGGTGAGATTGATGATGATGTGGACGACGAAGATGAGCTCTAGGATAGAGCGAATGGCTCCGTCAGGACGCTGTTGCCTTGCGGTAAGCGTCGGCGGTCGCGCTCAACCCGTCAGCTCTAAGACGTTGCGAACTGACCGGAGCAGGATGGCCAGTTCTTCGCGTAAGAACGCTGCGTCTACCTTTGATTCGCCGCCTGCAACTGAAACGTCGGTCAAAGGGAGCTCTGTTCGAGTGAATTCTGGTGGGGTTAAGTCACAATCACGGCACACAACTCATGATTCCAAAGGAAGTAGCAAGTGCTTCCGTTACGGATTACGCGAAGATGGATTTTGTTCGCCATGCACAGTAGCCATTGTGCGGACATCTTTGATCCTTATATAGGGTGAATACCCTTGCATAATTGGCGCGTGAATAGGCCCTTGTAGGATTAGTAGTACTAGTAGTAGCATTAGCAGTAGTACCATTATTAATATTAGTAATAGTAGTAGTAGTGATAGTAGTAGCAGTAGTCGTTGTTGGTGTAGCAACAGTGGCAACCGTAGCACCGGTATAGTTATTGGTGGTACTAATAGTAGTAGTAATAGTAGTAGTAGTAGTAGTAGTAGTAGTAGTAGTAGAATTACTATTGTTATTATTATTAGTAGTAGTAGTAGATATTGTTTTGGTTGCAGCAATAGTGGCAACCATAGCATTGCTAAACTTAGTACTGTTAGTAATAGGGTATGGTACTTCTTCCTTTTGGCGTAGCAGCTGTGCATAGCGGCCGAGACAACCAGATAAGGAGGCTGATTCGAAGTGTGGGTGAGAGGCGGGTTTGGTTAGCATTGTTCAATCAATTCAGGCATTTTGGTTTAACAGTACGCCAAGCGTAGACTAGTAATCAGAAAATGGAATAACGAATATGGGACATAGGAATAAGTCTGCTTGAAGTTGAATATTTAAGGTTGACGTTGCCAGCTGACATGCTTGCACTACGCACTGCAATTGGATCAAAGCCGGCGAAGTAGAACCGTGTTTTGGGTGCGTTATACATTTTCAATTAACCTCTGTACGGGAATGCTACATTTCCAGTGACCTCGAAGCAACCTATCAGAATCCATCGAAGTTCAGTGCGGCGTACCTCAAGGCTCGGTACTTGCACCCCGCCTGTTCCTGGTTTTCATAAATGATCTTGCGAGTGTGTTATCTTCTAACTGTTTGCTAGTTGCTGATGACCTAAAGGTATGGCGCACTATAGCTGCAGTGGAGGATCACACAATCTTACAGGAGGACTTGGATAAAGCGTACACATGGTCCATCGAGAACATGCTGCATTTCAACGTCACCAAGTGCAAAATTCTCCGTATACGGCACAAGAGTATGCAAAACTACCGCCTAGGACTACAAATTCTACAGCGGGCTTCTCACGAGTGCGATCTCGGCGTGATAGTTTAAGACGACCTCGGTTGTTCGAGGCAGACTGAAAAAGCAGCTAAGAAAGCGAACCAGTACCTCGGCCTTCTTCGCAGAGCCTTCGGGAAGTAGGACCCTTCGATATTTCCAAAAATGCTTAGTGCGGACGTGAGGCCGCACGCGGAGTACGCTATCCAAGCGTGGCAACCCTGGCTCAAGCACCATCTCGATACTGCACAACGTAGGGCAACGAAGAGCGTCAGAGGTCTGACTAGCCTCCCCTACCCACTCAGGTTGAAGACCCTCAAAATATACAGTGGACGTTATCGGCGTCTAAGGGGCGATCTCATAATGGTGTACCTAATCCTGAGAAACCCCAACCACACATGCCATTCCCTTCTAATACTCAGTCAAAACACCTCGCTAAGAGGTCACCAGTTTAACTTAGTCACGCAGTACAGCCGCCTGGAATGTCGGCGAAACTATTTCTCCCTTCAAGTGGCACAGCCTTGGAACGCCCTCCCGGAACATGTAATTAATGCATCCACCCTATCCCTTTTCAAAAAACGCCTTGACGATACCCTGTCACATTTACACTACGTGCTATAGCTCATGACCACCAGATGCTGGCACTAATGCACAACAGACAGGGGGTAGTGCCATAACCCTACTCGAGAATGAGTCACTCCAAACGCCTTGCACGAAATTTGATGAACGCTACTACTACAGAAGCTGGATTACTGTATCCTGTCGACCCAAGATTTTTGCACACGAGTAAGCGTTGTCCTTGCTATCTTTATTTTCTCGCCTATTATGTGATCAATAACCACTCCCCTTATTGCTTTGTGTGCGTACATTCTCATTTCAAACTCCCTTTATACGACAGTGCAGTTACATCTGTAAGCGCCCGAACTGACGACTCCATTATCTCTTCGCTATCTTTTTTTGTCACGCTAAACACCCTACGGGACATGTCAAGCACCTGCTTTTTTACCCGTTATAAATCATTGTTCATTGACCTCACAGAATGTCGGTACGGATGTTTTGCATTCGCGACGAAGCAGCTACTCAGATCGGAAGACAAAGATCTTGGTAAAGGAAACCCTTTTATCCCGAAAATACACCGTCACGCGTACGCTCTGATTACACATTCCAAACAAAGTTTTATTTGACGGGATTCCATGCTACGGAGGCTGACGAACCGCTCTCGTCATCCGAATCTAAGCCAGAATAACTATCATTGGCTAACTAAAAAAAGAGATTATTAATCGTTGGCCGTAATATTGTTTTCTTGCACCTACCATTATGGCCAGTTCGCATGGACTGTGCTTCATCGGATTTCCGTCCGCAGATGTCATGACAGTTGCGAACATCTGTGCACACCTTGCCGCATTTTTGGCGGTATAAAATGACTTGCTTTCATTTTCTTTAGCCCTCCGTTTTTGCTTTCATAAACTCTAACACAATGTGCACATCCGATAACTTTTGGCCGAACATTGGCAAGTTTTCATCTGGTATCCGCATCAATTTCTTCCGTGCGTTGTGCTGTTCTGCTCCACATCCAAAGCTAAATACTCATTCCCGGCGACATTTCTCATTGGGAGCTGATATCCTTTGTTACGTGCGTTTCATCAGTTGCATCAATTGCACATGCGGTACTGTCACTCTTCATCCGTACTATTCCACTCATATCTCAGCTTTGAACGTGACGCTACTTCGGATCATCCTCTTCGCCAGATTTCTTTATCACCCCGAGCCTCTAGACGATATCGTGATGACTCTCGGTTGATGTCTCCGTCGCATTCCACTTCAACAAAGCAGTCTGGTCTAGTTCTTCTGGGAAACAACCTCAGGCACGTGAAGCTGGATGGCAGTATTCGTTTGAGCTCAAAGAGAAGGCGCTTCGTTACGATCGTTCCCGGGCACCGCGCCATTCTGCGTCCTCCATTCGACCAAACTCGTCTTTCCGCGCCCACGACTCAAGTGGTCCGGCGTTTACCCGACTGGATGGTAAGGCGATATGCTCTGGCTGTTCGGAGCGTCGGAGCTCAACCCACTCCCGCAACTTTTCAAACATTTGGCGGCCACCTTGAGTTCGTACTGACTCACGCCGTGATGGTCGGTTTTTCTTCGAAGCCGTCCCATTTCTCCTCCAAACAAAGCCGGTCGGCCTGCACTGAGTCATCACCATCACGGATCCATGTGGCCGAAAATGGGAGGCGGTTTTCAACGCAGACACTTCTGAGGCCATCCCGGCATTTGTGATCGACCATGTGGTGGCACTAGCCTCTCCATTTTCCCTCTGTTAATCAGTTCGGCTTCGTTACTTCTACTAATCGCCTAGCACGTTTCTGCGCTCCGCCGGTCTCCGAATTGTCCCATTCGTACTCAATCCGTCACACACAAACCCTTCTCCCGGTCGGAGGACTATTGTTATACCGCCGCTAGTTTCATCATTCCGACACTTTGAACTACTGTCCTATTTGCGCTGTGTGTAACCCCCGTGCGACCACGTCCGTACATCGTAACCCTATCGCCCCTACTCCCTAGTCCTCATGTTTCTCTCATTATTCGCAATATTGGTGAAGTGTTCGCGTTCGTTTTTGTATTTTGAACAGAAGCAGCAACTCCGCATGTTGAGACATCTACCGTACGGTTTAGTTCCGGGAATGCTTGTGTCTGTCACCGATGATTTTCTTGTTCTCTTTTCAATTCCGATACATCGTTCTTCATAAACCCCGAACCTTTCAATGGGTTACTGTTTCCACAAGCATTGTCCTTTCTTGGTACTCATTTGTGGCCAACATTCAATTCTTACTGAGCTGATATATCGCCCATCTACTGCTGCGTCCTATGACAAAGTTTTGAGTGTAAAAGGACATTCACATCTCTGCACCCTTCGATGAGAAAAAGTTGAAATTTAGCTCTCTAACCATTGGAGACTCATCCGGTTTCTGTGGCCGTGTAAGCACATGGAACGCGTTATCCATGGTAGGAGTGCACTAACCATTGCCTTAGTTGAAGCGCATTACATCTGTCCTTATTGAATCAAAGTGCAAAATCTTGAGCATACGCCATCAGAGTGAGTATAACTACCGCTTAGGACCTGACATTCTACAGCGGACCTCTCATGAGTGCGATCTTGGCGTGCTTGTACAAGAAGATCTTGGGTGCTTAATGCAGACCGAAAAGGCCTCCAAGAGAGCAAACCAACACTTTGGCCTTCTGCGTAGAGCGTTTGGGAAGTTTGACGCCTCAATCTTTCCGAAAAAGCTTAGCGCTTTTGTTAGACCGCACACAGAATACGCTATTCAAGCGTGGCAACCATGGCAGAAGTGCCACCTCACTGCACTCGATACTGCACAACGCAGAGCGACAAAATACGTCAAAGGTCTTTCCAACCTTTCCTACCCACTCAGGCTGAAAACTCTTAACTTATACAGTGGACGTTACCGTCGTTTGAGAGGCGATCTCATATTGGTGTACCGGATACTGAGCACCCCCAACCACACGTGTCATTCCCTTTTGAAACGTAGTCAAAACGCATCCCTAAGAGGTCATCAGTTCAAGTTGATCACACAGTACAGTCGACTGGAATGTCGACGCAATTTCTTCTCCCTCCGAGTGTCACAACCTTGGAATGCTCTTCCAGAACATGTAATTAACGCTCCCACCCTATCCCTTTTCAAAAAACGCCTTGACGAAACTCTGACACGATTGCACTATGTGATATAACGTGCGATCATCGGATGATGGTATTAGTGAACAACGGACGTGGACGGAATCCACTTAAAATTCCTATTGGATTACTTATTTATGTGCATCTCCAATCTCTTGGTGAGTCATGCATGTCACACGTACTTTCATCGATACGACTTTTAATTTTACGATGTTAATTCTCATCATCCTAGGGGACCTGTCAAGCATTGCTTTTAAACCCATCATAAACCATTGTTCCATTGTTCCATTGTTCCATTGACTACGCGTATAACCTATCCAAATCAGCTTGTAGCACTGTGATATAGTATGATGTATTTATCGTCCTCCACACCCTTGTGTCATCGGCATACAGCAGGCAGTTCGAGCTTATGATGCGTGTAATACCGTTAATCTAGGTCAGAAATAATTGCGGTTCTAGTACCGATCCATGTGGTATTCCGCATCCAACTCGGATGGGATCTGACAGCAATTCATGCAAACGTGCTTCTAGGCGTCGGTGTAGAAGAACGTTTCTGATCCATCCTAGGAGAGAATCACCAATATCAGAGGTTTGGAGGATGAAAAGCAGCATGTTATGATCTAACCGGTCCAACGCCTTTGAGAAATTGAGAAAGACTACATCAACTCCTGTGGCAGAGTCTACTGCTTCAGTCCAACTAGATCGTGCTAGTAGTAGATTTGTACTGCAAGATCGATTTCGGCGGAAATTATGCTGTTCCGGTGCGAGGTAGTAAAAATTTTCAAAGTATCCGTCAATGCATCAGAAATAAGGACTTCCATGACCTTTGAAAACATCGGTAGTAAGAGTATAAAAAATAAACTATAATCTCATTCTCGACTGTGCGAGGCACACATTTCAGGCATGATTATGGTAAGATAACATAGCGTGAATAAAAATATACAAAGATACATGTTTGGATGGCAGTGAATGTGTGTATGGGTGTATATACACGTATGTCATTGTGTCCCATGCTGAGACTGATGTGGAATTCAAGATGCTTCTTCACCGCGTTAAGGTTAAACCAGCTTACACTTAAACGATGTCTTTTTAACCTGGATAAATTTCCTTCCACTTTAATTGGCTTGTTCTGCCCCCCTGAATAATCATCTACTAACTTGCACACGTTGCTTACGCTAATTGCACTTATCTTCGTTAACTTTATTGCGCTTGTAGCATTTCCCGAGTAATTTGTGGACAATGTGTACTTGTCGCTTATTCGTTGATGACCAACTTACTTCATAGGCTAATTTTGATAATGTTATTTCAAGTTATTGGCTGTTGCTTGATATTCCCGGTGTGGCTGCGCTTGATGTGCATATTGACAATGTACCTAGCTGTCTATTACCCACAACCTCGTCCATACTGGCTCCAGGAGACAGTTGGTCGTTGCTGAAGGGGACGGGGTGCACGGTCCTTGTGGCTGTGCTAGGCTCGAAACGTAGTACAATCCACTCAGCGTGGAGCGGACTACGGTCCAACCACCGCCTTGTGTGCAGTTGTTTCCTCAAATACAGCGTGCTTGTGGTTGCTGTGCAGGAGTGTGGGCCGGCTCCGTTGATGAAACCTGGCTCCCATCCACCTTTCTCTCGGTCTTATTCCTTCGCGTTTACACTGGATATGTGGTGTGTGGTTGGAACTGTGGGTGGTGCAGCGCAAGCCAGTCATGGTTCCTCTGTAGGCACAGGCGTCCTGTGGCTGTCGCTGTGGAGGTCACAGTGACAGGCAAATCCGAAATCGGATGCCGACAACCATTGTGTATGAATGTAACTGTGTATCTTGTGTTTAATAATGTGCCGCAGCATTTTCGACAGTTTGAAATCGTCAGGAATGTGAGAATAAGCGATTGATATCCGTGGGTTGTATAGAAATTTCCGGATGTTCACGAGGCAGCCTTTAGTTTTTGGCGAGTCACATCGGCCACGTCGCACTTTCGATGAGCAGACATGTGTGGCATTTTATAGGGAGAACGCTTGCCGGGCGAAATCTCACCACATTCTGGAATACCGCCGCCACACCACTTGGTGGAACGGGTTAAGCGCGACAACGCCAACAGACACGACAAAAGCGGTTGATCGGCTAGCCAGCCACAGTAGGTGGCTGGATTAGAACGACTGCCTCCTTTGTTGATAGGGTAATCATCCCGCGTTTCCACATATCGGGCACGTACATTTCTTCAATACAGTGTAGGAAAAATGGATCCAAATCCGCAGCTTAACTCACCTCTCCTAGTGCTTCTAGGGATTTCGTGTGTACATTCTCAACTCCAGGAGAGCTGTGCTTGCGCCGACTCAACAGCATTTTAGTACAGCTTCTGTAGCGAGGGATATGTGTGTGAGTTTTTGGGGCAAAACCATCATCGTCATAGGGTTCAGTGGCCAGTAATCGCACTGAAATGTTGCAGCATATTGTAGGCGCAGGTAATTCGCCGCCTACTTCTGTGTCCGTGTGGTTCCGTCTGTTATTTGAATAGGAGGAATTCCTCGTTTCACCTTAAGTAGACTTTTGACGTCTTGATACAGAAGCTTGTAGTTGGAGGCCATACGCACTGCTAACTTCTGCTGGTATGCCACTCTGTCCTCGCGAGCAAGCTGATTACAGTGGTAAAGTTGGGTCGAATAGGCCATCCAGTTCTCTATGCTCAGGGATTGTTTGTCACTATGCCAAGCAGAGTTTCGCACCGCTATACACTTACGTGTCCTGCTTCGCAGAAATGAGACCACGTTTCTCGGACGGAAAGTCATAGTCACTGACGCATCGGCAACTAAGGAGTTTAACTGGCTGACGAAATGTTCCCATTCACTAGCTGGCGCTTCGACTGCCACAAATGTCCATTTGACTGTCGCACATAGTCGAACTAATATGTCGTAGCGTACATACGTTCTCGTTGTGTCGGTAATTGCCACGAGATATTATGCATAGCAAATGTATTCGAAGAGTTGTACTGCCTGATCGCTGTGGCCCAAGAGGACGTCGACCATGACCCTCCCGACTATTAGTTCTTCGTTGGTGAATATCCGATCCAGTATTGACGGCTTATCGTCATCTTCGGAATCGAGTGGGAGTGTTGATGTGACCATACAGCGGATAACTGGAGACAAGCTCTTGTAGATCGGCCTTAAACTGTTCTACGTGAGTAGCTTGGGATTCCAGAGCGTGGATATTGATATGAGAATGTGACTGTACGTTGTGTTTATCGCTCCCTTTATGGCGGATGCCAGTTGGGAGTCCATCTCGGGCGTGGAGGACGGAGGGAGTTACACTACCGCCACTAAGCAAGTGTTGTCACTTTTTAAACGTAGACGGCACAAAACGGAATCTTGTACCGTGCTGTTCGGATCCTCTAGGAGCTCACATTGGAGGTCATTGCGGAAGTACAGAGCCGCCCTTCCACCTTTGCTGGGTCGGTCGCGTCGAAAAATGGATATGCCTGGCAATGCGCTCTCCATGTCACTTATGTCACGGCATAACCATGTTTCCGTTATAGCAATAAGGTCGCAGGCTTTCTATTCTTGACGCAGCCGCATCTCAAAAGGTTTACTTAATAAGCGTCGAGCTTTGATGTATATACAGGCAAGCTACTCGGGTATCAAATCTGTTGACTAGAAGCCCATGAATGATGTGGATTTGTAATGGCCGATGAGAAGCCGGCACCTAATGGTCTTTTTGGTGAATCGCAAAACCTCTATTATAATGCAATCCCTTTTTGTTCTCACTTCCACCTGCGGTATGTAGTACATCGACAGCAATCATAGCTACGGATCTTAGTGCAAAGGTTCCAGCGTAGCTGTTGTGAGTATATTGAGTCGCGGCTTATGTTGCTTCCTCGGCAGTATCTAGTGAGTGCGGCTCTCTAACTGCTGTTTTCAATCGTAGTTCCGAATTAAGTGTGTCGCGTAGTAATTGCCAGCTAAGGATTAAGTTCACGGCCATCTGTTGTGATTGCACCGTTAGTTTCAGTATCCTCAGGTCACTGCCTCTACAGTTTGGGGATACACGTACCCGTGTAATCTACTGAAGTATGACGTCGCCCGCACAGAGAGCTTCACGGATGTAACGCCGTTCTTCCAAGTCATGAGCGTGGGCTTCTTCGTTACCGGTTGTCGGTAGCTCGTGCACGCCATGAACGAAAATAATTCTTTTGCTACTCTCCGTGTGGCGGTTGTTGAAATTATTTATGTCCTGCTGGCGTTCGTTCTATGGAACATTTGAAAACATGTGTATTTCAGTGTTTTCAGTCCGCATTAGGTATGCCGCTAAAATCACCGTCCCGAAATAATCTATTGATCCCTTTGTTACTCGCATCAGTCAGGGCTCCCTTCAAGGATTCGTGCTTGGATGCCTAGTGCTGCGCATTATATTAGTCTGATTGACTTGAACTCCGACTTTATCACAAAAGAAATTCCACTGCTTTAAATCTTCTAGCTGTTTACCCCATAAGGAGTTTGCCTTGGAATCAGGATCGTTGGTGCATATAAGGGTCAAGGCCTCGTAGTTCCCCTTGGTCATTGGCGTTGTAAGACTCACAGTTATCGATGGATTTCATGACGTCAGTGTAGGCTGTACCTGGTACTTCACTCGTTTTGCGGCTGTACCGCGTGAGGCTACTGAGGTCGCACTTTGATTATATCGACTGACAACAGTTGCACTGGGGATCGGTCCAAAGAGCGCTTCGCATTTCGTTGGTCAATCGGAAGGTTGGGTGCTATTATCGAGTGTGCATTAGTCAATATATTGGATAAGAGGCTAGGAACGCATCTATCGGTCGAGGTGACAAAATGTTTCGTAGTTCCCAAGGTATCTGTTGCTGCGTGACCGTGTGAACATTTGGCCCTTTTCCTTGGTTTCGAGGCAGAAATTGAGGGAGACGGCTGAGGTGGATGATGCGATATTTTCTTTTCGAGAGAAGCAATCTATTCTTTCCATCGATGTTCAGTTTCGGCGACTAGGCTGTTGTACTTTTGCGTTACCGCTAGTACGCATTATACTAGTGAAACCATCATGCAATTTGGACAGTATCCGGCGTATTGTATTTCTTTATGTCGATTCTACAGACGTTGAAGCATTTCGAATGGTACAAGTCTTAGCAACTTGTACAAGTCCGAAACAGCAATTCAGCCCTTGTGTGTCAGAAGAACGATCTTTTGTTCACCCACTTTGCTGAGGTCATCGTCCTTCAGGTAGGCTTACCACCTGGAATATCCAATCACCCAACCAATAGCATTATGGCAACTATCAGTTAAACAGATCAGGCACAGCCAAGCAGAAGATGGCCGCTACAAACTTAACAAGTAGCGTCTAAAGCACAACGTTTAAAGCACTCTTAGTGCAATAATATTTGGTAGGTATTTGGCATACCTCTTCAGCCCAGTACTCCAGTGTCGCGCTTGGGGTGTGTGATAATCGTCAAGCTCGATACAGACACCCAGTAGTTTGCGATTACGAAAGCAAATAGCACTGCCAACGCAGACGCATGCACAGGGCTAAGGAGTTAGTGGCTGTCCGTTTGAGACCACTAGCAGTGGCGAATAACTGGTGGGGCTCAGGTGCGAATTCACATAAGCAAAGATCAGCGTTGGTGCAGAATCCATGATGGTCGCAAGCTCTCATTTGATTGCCCGGCGATTGTTAGTAGTAGCAATGTTGCAAAATTTCCGCCAACTTTGGTATGCCTCGTAATCTTTGAGTGAGCCAGAGAGTAGGACTGGTTTCACAATCTGCACCCAGTCTATTCCATGCAACTTTCATTCATATAAAGAATATGACTTCATTGGCTATACATTAAAACGGTACAGTGGTATATCGCGTGTAAATTGCAATGCTTAAAATGTCCCATGGTATAAAATTAGTGAGAACATACAAAATCCCTTTAATGTGAAAATCGTTTTGGTGTATTTACCTTTGACAAGTATAGGTGTTCGCGTATCGAAAGAATTAACCCATGAATCCATTGGTTGGAATTTCGGAGACACACCGTTTTGTGCGTTTCGTAGTCACTGACTAACACAAATTATAAAATGAAATGTTAGTTGCACGGTGTTTCTTTAACGCCTGTAAGGCGTATTGCACGTGCAATTACAAGTAAGCGTTTAGCATTTGTGGGCGCACACCGATCGCACACCGTGTGATGAAAGCCAAGTTGATGCTTGCCGGTATTGGACACATTCACTTGATTCTCACTATCCAAGATCGTCCTGTAGCAGCAGACCCAGGTCAGGCTTCTGAGACACCTACTGCAAGGAGTGGTCACCAATTATCTTCACACGCACCGGCTGGTGACGCAGGTGGATCACCTCAGCTGTGTTCAACCGGAGTAACTGCATCGCTCACTCTCTGTAAATGCAACCTACCTCATGTGGTAGTAGATCGTGAGCTACCTTGTTACCAACTGTTCGCCATAGATTGACACCATCGGCGGAAAACAAAAAATGGAAGGAGGTAACTTTCCAGGTGTTTGATAAACATCAAGAATATGCGCGGTCACAGCACCGAGCCGTGTTATATACCAAATTCCACTTCAATCTCGTTGGACACTGAGCCTCTAACACGCGATTGAAGTTTCTTTAGATGAAGGTGGATGCCAATTTAACCAAGAAGAAGAACTGGGACTCCATAGATCAGCTGCTTGTGAAAGTAGGATGCGGTTATCCAGGCTGTCGAAATATTTCGAATAGTCAAGATAGACTACATCGACTCCGACCCCAAAATCAGTCACTTCAATGCCAATACCTCATCCTACCAGCAGTAGGATTCTGAATGACGGGTGTTGACAGCAGCCATGATGCTACCGTACCAAGATGTTGCATTTCTCCAGGTAGTCCATCTGAGCCACAGCGACTTCCGCTTCTGTCAGCTTCGCGAGCACACGGAAGAGAGTCACTTGCCGATAGTTTTCAGAGTTTGTTCGAATACTGCCATTCAAAGGTTAGGTAATAATGCCATGCTTGGGCACTCGCTTTTCGTTGAAGTATCTTTGGAAAATCTGCGTCAGTTTCTCGGCTAGCTTGGTGGCCGCAGCCTTCAGTGCTCTCGGGCGGATGTTGTCGGTTCCCGAGGAGCTATTCTTGCGTAATAAGAGAACACAATTGCTGGGTTGAAAATAACTGGTGTAAACCATAGATTCGATAATTTGCTTGAGGGTATATGATAGGTAGAATCTACAAATTCGGAACTAGAGGCTAATGTAGCCGTAGGACGTTGGCTGCTTCGTTGGCGCTTTGTACCCGACCGCCTGTTGTGAAAAGTGGGTGGATGTCGCCGTCGACATGTCTCTACCGTATTTTCCTGCTTGCCAGAATCTTTCTGACTACGCACTTGTCCTCGATGACCAGTGTTGTGAAATGTCGGAAGGCAGTGTAAGCAAACATATGTTTCCAGTAATTTTTCATCAGTCTTCTTAAGTTATATGCAGCTAAAAGCAAAATGGGTAGACAGACGTTACTAGTCGTTAGTCCAGAAGCCATTTGAATACTGACAGTGGCTGTCCGTTAGGCAACGCCCATTGATCTCGCAGGTCAGAGATTGACAGGAGTTTGCGCCAGGGTAGTCCCAAACCTCTAGTTATCTACATCTGGATACACAGCTCCGGGTCATACCCTCGAATCGCAATTGCCTCAGCGGCAGATTGGTCAGGTCAGGTCAGGTCAGATACAACGGACAATTTAGACATTCGACTAACGAGCGTCCTGTTTTTGTGCCGGTAAGTGAAGAGGCCCCCGGCGCTACGACGTTGTTTTGAATCCTTTTGATTCTACAAAGGAATGAAGCGAGAACACGAGAAAATATTTGCACTTTCATGCATCAGCATCAGAATGCACTACATATTCCAGTACAATTACAATATCTCTGGGTAAAGATCAAACCAACACACATCTAAGCCCTATTCGAAGGCTTTTACAAACTCACAATGCAGTAAATTAGGAGGAAGCTTATTACGGATGTTAACTACTCAGTTCGCAAAATATTTCGCCCTGATGTCCAACCAGCACTATGTTGTTTGCGCTTCAGGCGATGCCCGCGCGTGTGGTCTGACGTAGGTAAGTCAAACAAATGGGTGGGACTAATGCCACCAAGTCCTTCAATGCTCCTAGACGTCTCTATCAAAGCCCCCTCAACCTACGCTGTTTCAACAAAAATAATCCCAAGCTACTTAGACCATCTTCGTACGACTTCCCTCGTTGACCTTCCATCATCCTGGTCGCAAGTTTCTGAATCTTTTCTATACACATGGCGTCACTACGGAGGTACGGTGCCCAGGCCTGAACACAATACTCCAGATGTGGCCTAACCACTACTTTTTATAACGGCAATTATACTTCTGCTTTAGTTTTACTCAACGAACTTCTATGGCGAAACAACTCTTGTCGCGCTTTATCGATAGGGTGGCGACGCAGCGCCGAACGCTTAAAGCTGTTCACTATAATGACACCTAGACCGCGGGCATTCATCAGTACACTGCAATGATAGAGATCCCACAGGAGACTGCACTGCAATTCCGCTACCACTATTGGTCAATATTTGGCATTTATTGGTATTCAGAGGTAAATACCATTGGCTCGACCAATTCACCACAGTGATGATATCTTTAGCCAAGTTAACTCGATTTCCCTGACAATACAGCTTCAAGTCATCTGCAAACATATAGCAGGGATCATCAGGAAGAGGAGCCAGATGGTTTATAAACATAAGAAACAATGATGGACCCAGTACCGAACCTTGGGTCCACCGTCGTAGGCAAGACTCACACTAGAACTCGCTTCCCCAACCCTGACTCTGAAGTTCCGCGTAAGAATTCAGAAAACCATAGTAATATTTGAGGATGCAGTCCAAACCATGTCAGCTTCCGAAATAAATATCGATGGCTCACTGATTCAAAGGCTTTACTGAAGTCCATATAGCGTACCTCTACTGACATTCCACTATCAAGATATCGAGTTGGGTGATCTAAGAAGCACAAGTGAGTTGCTATACGGTTTGTGACCTAGTCTTCAATTCCAACAACGCTGATACAACTGCCTAGGTTGTGGAAATTCGATTGACTTCTTGCTGATCCCCCTCGAGGGTCAGCGCAGGAGACGGTCCTTGCCAATGTTGCAGGAAAACTCATTGGCCTCAAATCCGTCGGCTTTCAGATCGACGGCACCATGTGTATACCGTGACTTCAACTGATTGGCGTGGCGTCTCCATACCTGTGTGCCAACTTGAACAACATACATCACTTTGTCTCGGCGTCTTACAACTCGTCCTGGTATCCTGGTCTCTGGAACTTATCAATGCTTCGCAATCTCTGGAACTTTTCGATGCTCGCCAACATATTCCGGCTGGAAACGAACACAATGTAACTCGCGAAGAGTTCCGGGCAACACTCCGTGCTAGCCTGAAGAGAGACCGTGAATCCTGGTGGTCTCATCATGCATCACATATGGAAATGGCCGTTGCCCTTTGTAGCTATCGTAAGTTATTCCGGCTGATACGGGAAACGAGCAGCAGGAAATCTGGTGTTAGTGAAAGTATAATTGACGAGATTGGACGACCTATCCACAACTTGTCAAATCGCTTGCAGCGCTGAGCTGAGCATTTTGGAAGGCAATTTAATCGGTCGGTAGGTTAGATTTCTCGCCAGCCAGTAATCGCCCCGAGCCCTGGGATATCCATTTGGATCCACCCTCACGCTCAGAAATCGAACCTGAGATCTGACTGTTGAAGTTGAATAAAGCCGCGAGACCAGATAATCTACCTCCATCCCTCTTTAAATTCGGGGGACCTGTTCTTGTGGATGATTTATACGAGTTATTGGTGAATCTGTGGGAGCAGTGAACTGCACCAACCGAATGGAACCGCTCCGTCATAGTCCCAATTTTCAACGGATGCTCACATTCGGAATGCGGCAGCCATAGAGGAATCAGCCTGATCTCCATCGCCTCCAAATTGCTTGCCTCTGTCATCCTTCGCAGACGGACTGGCACTTGTGAAAGCCATATTGGTGCAGAGCAAGCCGGGTTTCGTCGAGGTCGTGGCTGCATTGACCACATCTTCACTTTGCGTCCGTTGTTGGAGCACCGTCACATATAATGGCGCCCCACCGTTGTCGTGTTCCTCGATATCAAAGGTGCATACGATTCCGTGGATAGACGTGCACTTTGGGATTGTCTACTTAGGGAAGGTGTACCTGAGACATAGGTAAATATTATCCGATCATTATACGCGCGTAATGTTAAAGAGACGCCTGGGCATCAAACCTTTTATGGCGTAATGTAAATGCAGGAGTGTATTATCGTGACCGATTTGAATACCGTCAGTGTTGGAGAAGGAACAACCTGAGTGGGGAAAACCATGCTAGGCTGACAATCCAACCAGCTATACTGTGTGGCCAACATTAGCTGATGACCGCTCAGCGTTGTATAGTGATTAAGCTTCAGAGGTGATGACAAGCGTGGTTCGGTCTTCTCAAGATCAAATATGCCATCATGAAATCGCCATGCAGGCTTTGATAATGTCTACGGTAGACCCCAAGGGTGTTCGCCTCAGATGGGAAGTGAGATAAAACATACCATTTGCGTACTTGGTCTTCCTTCGTTGTGGCATTTCAAATGCGGTGAGGTCGTACTTGTGCCAGGGATGCCGGAGGTGAAGGACAATTACCGAATGAAGGCTAATATGGGCATTTTACATCTTTGAGAAGATAGGAAAGTCAAAACGCCAGAACACATTCCGCGAAATGCCAAGGTGTTGGTTGGTCTTTTCCTAGCTTTCGCGGCCTGACGTGAACAACCAAGGTCCAGTTGCACCATCACACCTACGTGACATTCAGTAGAAGCGCGCTTTAAAAGTTGATCCCCCAGTGTGCATTCACAAGTGGATTGGTGGCGTATGCTCAATGTCTCATATTGGGTGGCGTTGAAACGAAGCAGGTTCTGATTAACCTATACGTGTGCCACACCAAACATTTGTTGATGCGACTTAAGATGAAAATCACACTTACTGGTCAGTTACCTGATTGTTAGCATATGCATGAGAGACAGTGACACTGTTAAGATTGTTTCCCACAAATTATATAGTAGCGATATGATTCAGACGCTTCGGTTTGCATTGTTAATTTGGATTATTTGCAAAGCGCGTCCATTGTGTTGCCTCATCCACCGAAATCTAAGTGTGCATCATGGGATTCGAATTCCAGTCCGAGTGACTAATTTGTGATAAGGCTAGCTCGGACGGAGACCAGACTACCTACGGTACTATGCCTTTACGGGCGTGTCTCAAACATTCGAATATAAAAGATTGTTTATTTGTGGTACAACATGTGTCGAAAACAGCTCTATCGCATTCCAGGCAATCGCCCCGTTTCATTGCAGGTCTGTTGCATCCACACTCCCACATGAATCTTTATGAAATACGGTGTGATATGTCAAATGCTATTAGCTTAATGGATTTTGGGGCCAAAACTCGATAGTCTCTCCTCAAATAAACAGATGCGTATCCCAATTCTAATCCACTGACCCAACGAAACCCAGCCACAGTGTATCGATTTTCTGATCATCGCTCTGAACCAATTAGTCTCAAATTGGGTGAAAGCACCAGATGGTACTGAGATAGAATCTTGATGTGTTGACCAAATCGCACGGGTCAGACGGAGGTGCAGTTCACAAGCGGAGGCCTGTGCCTTCTCTGGGCGCTGATCTAACCTGATGAAATATCCACGGAATCGACCTGAAGGGTTTCACAAGCAGAGCATAATTCAAACAACCACTCACTAACAGTGAAAACACTTCATAAAGTCGGAAGTTGAAGACCAGACACGAATTCGCGATTCCGTGGTTCATTGACAGTGGCTTCAGTCTGGCACAACCTTGACAATATCACATCGGCCTGCTTGTGGGATCCGCTATCGTCGAACAGCGCTGATCATGCTCAAAACGGAAAGGAAAACAGGGACAAGCACGTAAGCATTTTCAACACTTTGAATTTGCGTATGAAACTCACTAGCAGCTGCAATCTGTGTACCAGCCATGAGCTTAAATACTTAGTAAATTTCATGTGACCATACTAATCGTTTCGTGTAGAAGAAAATGCAGCTTTGCGTTTTCATTCCTGTAAAACTTTTTTTTCAATTTGTTATTGCTACAGCAGGTGATGGTAGGCGAGAGGTAACGGTATTGTTGTCGCTTTCATCGCCAATTCATACTGTCGATTAAATTGTCTTATAATGTTTCGTAGGAAGCTGCGCGCTGACAAGCAATATGCTGTCTCTAATAATCTGAACTATCTATTTCCGGGAATCGTTGTAGGGATTGGTAAATCTCGGTGTTTAGATGCTGAAGGTGAGCACTGCACCGACAATTAAGCACCCAAACAAACGTGTTTGTCTACTGGTCAACAATGCCGGGGTTTCATTCTGCCGGGGTGCCTGCCATATACTTACCTCCCGGGAGCATTCAGATGTGCTTCTAATGTATTCATGCTCAATACAATTATGATTGATCGCCACCTGATGACGTTCACAGCAGTATCCAAAAGGCAAACGAAGAATGCACGAAGTAGCGCACTAGTTAGTTAATGTCACGAGCAGAATAAGATATCTTGCTCATTAAGCTGCTCGCACAAAGAATAACCAAGCATTGCATTTTTATTCAATGTACTGGAAAAAGACAATTAGGGAGAATGTATTTTGACACATCTGTGTGTATAATCGACTGTTCAACTTTGTTGTGAGGTAAAGTATTCTGCTTATCGAAATGTGTTGCTCTAATGCTTATTTGCACTCCACTTGATCGTACTTACAGGAACCCGGCATCCACTGCACACTGGGAATAGTTACTCACATCGCAAATGCATGCCTTGCCGCGTGTCCAAGAGCAAGTATATTCCGGTCATCAAATTCCTTGATGCACGTAATCAAGTCTAAAACCATCTTCGAGAAATGCACCAGAGAATGTTGAGACGCATTTGCAGCAATTACACCCCGAGTGTTGAAGAACGGATGTTCTATGAGATCCTCACGAAAACACACCCTGACTCATGGAATCATGTGGGACAGAAGTCGCGAATTGCGATGTGGAAACATTTGCTCTCAATCGCGTCTTACCACTGAGTGAAAATGAATGCCACTGTGGAGGAGAGTCAAGAAACGAATGGAAGCAACGTACCCATTCGAGGCGTGGATAAGAACGATTGTATGATCAAATTGATGTCGACCACATGAAGCGAAACCGGCATTGTTGTTGCATGAACCCGAAAGCAATCATGCAGTGAGGCGGAGAAGTAGGACGTTAGGGATGCGAGCCTACTGCAGCCGCAAATATTCTAAAACCCAACTTGTTCGCATGAAGGAGCTGAATCTGCTGTTCCAAATCTATTGCATAGCTGATGCTGATAAGCGAATGATATGTGTTTCCGGCAGTGACAAACTGGGCATTGGTCTCGGGATTGCACATTGAATCGGGGACCACAATGGCCACCGCAACTTGATTGTGCAACAGAGTGGCATCGTAAGGGTGAGTCTGCATGAGCGAACTGGCGTGTTGATTGGAGTGACGCTGAAATTGAACTGGGAGATGGCTCGAGTGTGTGGGGTAATAAAAAGCAAGGTTTGACAGTGCTGCAGTTGTCGGATGGAAAGCATGGAGGTGCTGATAAACGTCAGGAGGTCCTGCGGCATGGAGATATGTAGCTAGTTGATTCCACAGCGTGACAGTCAAGTAGGTCTCAGTTAAAACTGTATTAACCAGGTGCTGCACGAAATGAGATGGGCAGCTAAGCACAGTACTACTGAATGGGGAAGTGGACAAAATGGGTAGCTGTTGATTGGACATGGAACTTGTGCTGTGAAGATTACACGGGGTCTCTGCTGAGGACACCTGGGGTAAATCAGCTGGCTTAGTAAAGGGAGTAGAAAATGCTTTATTCATGACAAACTGATAAAAGACGGGTGGTTGTCTGATTGGAAGAAAGAAACATGTGAGATATTTTGGTAGGTAGCGAAATTGCTCAAAGCTGTTCTTGATTGACAAGCATGGGGACCGGATATGGTTGTGTTGTAAGTAAGAACACTTATCTTCAAGGCTTATTGATGCGTTTCATCTGGCTGTACCCCAAACCCCTGCATAACAAATGGCAAACAAAGAATCAGTTGGAAACACGGTTACTCTTGGTGAACACGCGGCAGTAGTAGTGATGAGCGGTGGGGAAATTGGGGATCGACTGCTTGAAGGCACACAACTTGAAGCAGCACTGAAGAAGAATGTGGTAGTCGGTTCGAAGGCCGAAGAAACCAATTGACCGAATGGCACCTATGGAGTCGAGGGAAGCTGGGAAATTGACCATAGGCAAAAAAACCGTGGCAGTAAGTTTCAAGTCACATATATAGAACTTCTTGTCTACCGTTTATTTATTTATTGATACTTCTATGCGTGTGACATGAAACTTAACTGCCGTGGTTGTTTACCCATGGTCAATGTCCAAGTGTCTTTCGACTCCACAGGCACCAGTCGGATGGTATTTTCGGCTTCGGAACCGATGGCTATATTTGTCTTCAGTGCCACTTCAAGTTGTGTACGTTCAAGCAGTCCATCCCCAAACTGCTCACTACTCTGTACAAATAACTGCTGTGAGTTCGCCCAGAGCAACCATACTTCCAAGCATCGTGTGGATTTTCAACCGTTTTGCTCTTGCTGGCTGGTCACACGCGCAACCCACTGCTGTAGTTAGTGGGCACCAGCCTGATGGAACGTAGCCAATTAACCTAGTGTCCCTATTGACATTGGTAGACCCCTTGAGGATATGAATACAGGAAGCTTATTCGCTTATTTGTGACAATGGGAAATTTGTTGAACCCAAGCATAAAATTCCTTTAGGCAGACTGTGAATGTTACATTGCTCAATGCGATTCTGTAGTATCGGAGATTAGTTGTGGAGCTCACATTAGATTGGAGCAAGAGATGCGCATAGAAGGGGAAGTGTAAGAGTAGAATGCAAGAAGGGTTCATAGAGCGTCGACGATTAAAACGCAGAATATGGAAGCATGTTCTGTTGGTTTCTTTCGCTCAGCACACATTTGCTCTGAGCAAATCCTGATTGGAATGACCGTGTAGGAGGAGGAAGAGGGAAGATGAAGTCTGTGAGTGTAGAGGCCTTCCCATTAACCCGTGGGTGCACAAGCGCCTTCGACACTCGGAGCAGACGTCTAACATGTGTCCAAAACCTCCAAGGAAGGCCACTTTTCACAGCGTTTGCTACACGTACTTCGTGTGAATTGATTTGGTTGTAAACATCCTAGTTGGATTTCGACTGTCCTGGACAAAGTCGATTCGAATTGCATCGACTTGTACACTTAGTCGGCAGACGTGAACTTGTAACTTGAACAAGAGGAAACGTGTAAACGAGGCACAACTGTGGTGAGACGTTGTGGCGAGAATCGTTGTCTGATGCAATCGATGTGGCGTGCGGAGTACCACAAGGCTCGGTTCTTGGACCTCGTCTATTCTTGGTGTTCATTAACGATTTGGCGAGATCAATTACTTCCGATTTCTTATTTTTCGCTAATGATATCAAGATATGGCGAAGGATCAGAGGACCGGAAGACCATGAACGGCTCCAGTGCGATCTTAACAAGGTGTCGAACTGGTCAGTTCAAAACGCCCTACCGTTCAACGTTGACAAATGTCGCGTTGTACAATTACGCCATAGACATAAGTACACTTATATAGTTGGGCTTGCAGCATAGCTCTCAAGAGCGTGATCTTGGTGTGATCCTACAGAGCGAACTCAACTGTTCAAAACAGGCTGAGGTAGCTGCGAAAAGAGACAACCAGCACGTCGGCATGCTGCGAACAGCATTCGGGAGATTTGACCCATCAATCTTCCCAATGATGCACAATTCCTACGTGCGTCCGCATGTTGAATACGCTATCCAAGCTTGGCAACCTTGGTTGAAACGCGACCTAGAAGCGATAGAGGCACCACAACGGAGAGCAACAAAGAATGTGCAGGGTCTGCGCTACCACTCTTATCACCGAAGGCTGAAGTTGTTGGGAATTTTCAGCGGGCGCTATCGAAGGCTGCGCGGCGATCTCATATTAGCGTATCAGATACTGAGTGACCCCAACCACGTATGCCGCCATTTGCTGAAACAGCCACAACACGCAGCTCAGGGGTAACTGCTTAAAGTTGAAGGAACAATACAGCCGTCTAGAGTGTCGATGGAATTACTTTTCCCTTCGGGTTTGCAAACCTTGGAACGCACTTCCTGACTTAGTTGTATCCTCTCCTACCCTGGAAGTTTTCAAAAAACGATTAGATGTCGCTCTTAGCTCCCAACATTTTGTTACCTAAATTCCCCTACTGTGGATTACGCCAAGGATGAATTTCTACAGGCTTTATGTATCAAATGGACCTAAGTGAGCGACCATATTTTACTTTTCTCACTCTTTACCTCAATGATCACTGCACCCCAGTGTCTTTCTGCATGTTTCCGCCCGATAATTTATTTTAATTTTACACTGATGTTGCTTATCAAACTATTCATATCGGCAGACGTTCGATAGATGACCCAGACATATGTTGATTTTATCATATTCACCTCAACCATCCTACGGGACGTGTCAAGCACTTGCTTTTATCCCGTGATAAATCATTGTTCATTGTTCCTTGTTCAGTGTTCATTATGGAGACTGGCCAATAATTAGAGTGCTTTTACTGACTCAACCAAGACAACCGTGCTTGGCACGCATTCATATTTATAGTTAGATGAAACAGAGGTATGTGTAAAAGCTAATAGGAAAGGCGCAGGTTTGTTGGCACACATGCTGCTAGGTGGTGGCCCTGTCTCTGGGCAGGAACTGGGTGGGGACGATATTGTTGAAATGTTGAACACATCAAAGTTGTCTAGTATGCTCGGTAGTTAAGGTATTGGGGTGAACACAGCACCTAAGACAGACTGTTGACTTGAGGAAAACCTGGCAGATACATTCGAGGCACTGGGAACAGTACGGGTTACGTTGGTCGCGTTCTCACTGAGGTAACTCCTTTGAGATCTGCTCAGATGAATGGACCCTCAGCTCCAGTTTTCGTAGGGGGAGGTGCGCTCTGCATAACTACCGTGTTATTCGCGCCCGATAGTGTGCTGGCGCCGGTGAACTTCAGTGAGTTTGGTACACCTGTGCTAGCTCTGTCTCAGATTCCGATGCCCCTTAGAAGACGAGCTCACAATAGGCTTATCTAGGTAGTACTCGATATGGTTACAATGGAAGGTAACCACAACTGCTGTTCAGATTTGAGAGAATTTCACGAAATGCTGTATGCCTACAATATTGTATTTTTGCATCCACTGGTTTTTTGGTTTCCATCCGTCATGCTAATTGTTGCAGCCTTCTAGAAATCTATGCTCAGCCAGTGGTTTATCAGTCACTGCATTTGCGACCGGAGGTTTGCCAAGATTACTGAGCACTCCAACACATTTGCTTGACGGTTTGAAATGGCCGACGCGAATATCTTTGTTGTGCAAAGGAGACTTAGTCACTACGGATGCATTCATGGTGGTGAGCTGAATGTTGGTGGAGACGTCATTTTCATGCCGAAGTTGCAGATGTTCTTCAAAAGTCGATTGCACCAATTTCTTCAATTTGGATCTATTCGTGGCTGGTGATGAGATTCAGCACAGCACTACTCCCTTTCATCGGGTAGTTGACTTGATGATCTCAATGTGCCGACTACGAAATGACAATGTCGCGCCATCTGACACATCGGTTACGATGAAATACTGTACCGTTTCACGTCAATGTCGATGCAGTCATCTTTGCCAATCTCAGGTCTGTTGACATCAATGGACATATCGTGTGTTGTTGCAGTGTTAAGAAAAATCCGTGTGGGTGATATGTTCACAGACTGACGGAGAGTGAGAATGCCTCTATCGGATGAACTCTTCCGTAGCGGAAACGCAAGGATTGAATCCGTTGGTGACGAGGTTGTTCAAAGCTTACTATGCATGTGATATGCAAAACTTAGTTGGCACAACGAGACTGATGGATTACAGCTGAAACATGCGGAATCACATAAGGGAAGGCAAGGAGAAAACCCATTGAGAGAGTACCCCGATGACACGCTCATTACCAAATTGTGTCGCTTCACTGACCCTGATCAAATTCTAGCTTCGTGAATCCATATGAACAAAATGCATGTCAGGTTTTCATATGCAAATATTCACACATCTGTTAATCACTGAGCATACACCCGTTGCAATGTCTACAAGTGAATCCACCCGCTAGTTGCGCAACATCACAATCCAAATTCCTGAATCATTACCACACAAACTGTAGGAACACAGAACTGCCATCAGCATTCCACTCAGCAAAACTGAAGATTGGCTGTATCGCCCAAGTGAATTTTGTGTTCGCTGTGTCGAGGTGACGTGTCAGATTGATGCTCGAACTGAAATTTGAATGTTGCACTGAGGCTTTATTAACAATGTATATCTGTATGCTTCCATGGAAGTATGAGAAAAAATGTTAAAGCATTAGAACTCTTTTGACAGTTAAGCCGTCTTCTTTATCTGATGCAAAATCGTCAAACTTGTACGACTCGCAGTGACTTGGGACTAACAAATATCATTATCAGTGGGTATACATTCTCTGAATCTGACAGTGAAGAAATGTAAATCCAACAATGAATTGTATAGCTGCACTGAGCTTGATTCCACTATGTGCTTTAGCAGACTGGTGCGAATATTGGCCACTCGCAAATCGGAGCCCAGGGGATGTGAAACTGAAATCAGGTGCGTCAAGGGAAGTTCCTACTGAGGTCCGCGTGTACTGCGTTTTGAACGCAGTTGCATAGCATCTGAGCATGAGGGAATCACTGATGTAGTTTGGAAAGGCATGATGAGATGAGCTCACATCCGACAATTGGGCAGGGTGCAGAATCTGAATTTCTCGCTCTGTTTTCATGCGTCAGACCCCGCAAGTCAGGAATAGGCCTGTTGGCGAAAGTCTTTGGAACTTTTCTATCTGTCCCTCATCACAGAGTTGATCACAGAGTAGTAGTGCGATCCGTACTCCAGCACTGGTGTTTTGATGGAACAGAATAGACAAGTGGCAAACTCAGCAGCACAGATGCAAAGTCACATTTAAGTGCCTAGAACATACTCAGTTCAATCCCGCGCAACCTGTCCGCAATGTTCGCGAATTTCAACTCGTGGCGTGAGAGTCCTTCACGGATAGTGTGGAAGGTTGCGGTTGGCCGTCGAAGACGTAGTTTCGAACCTCACTACCCCTCCATAGGCTCCTGAATGCTGTAATGGCTGCGTTGACTGCCGGATGGAGTTCTGCAGATCATACAGAGGCAGTTGTGTTGTTGCTAAGTAAACCCGAGGCTCTAGCCTTGCTAGGCATACTACGCACATTCAGGTAGTCAGAAAAGATTGCCTGCGGCAACAGCAGAAGCTGTGGTGAATCATCGACGCAGATCAGGAGCGTAAGGTTCCCTGGTGCTGTGCAATGGGTTTGCAACTGATTGACGGAAACTGGTTGTCGACCTCTATTCTTCTCCACTTTCGTCCAGTAAGCAAATCGTTGATCCATTGGTGTGGCGAACTATCATCGCTGCACACACGTAGCCTGTAGGGCAGGATTCCATTCTTCATCTTGTCGAACACTATTAAAGTCTACGCACATCAGGTCGATAGACGTTCACTGGTTTATTGCCTGCAACGATACATGCACCGTCAACAGCATGCTGATAGTGTAGAAACGACCTGGCATAAGGTCGTACTATGGAGAAGTGAGAACAATGGAGCAATATTTTTATATGGGTGATAATGGTAATCATTAACCTGTCCCTTGATATAGCTATGGTGAAATATCAACATATAAAAACGCTTGATCAGCAAAATTGATTCACACCGCTGAACTCACTGAGGTATACGCGATGTAAGTTGTAAATCCCTAAGGAATGACGGCAAATGCGTTGTTGATAAAAGCTTATTTCCTCCAGGTGTACACCTACAGGAAGCGGAAAAGTGGAACGAAATCTGGTATTTGACCGCCAGTGAAATCGCTTACGGACACTTGTGTTTATGCATGGGTAATGAGTGAGTCATCTAGGAAGTTTCTCATGCTCCTGCCGTCGGGCTCGCGGATATCATAAGGTTGTCGCTTTTTCATATCATGCGGCTCCAGCTTGATATGTGGCATTTGTACATTTGTGTTGCAGTGCATATGCGTCGTCTTCGTATTCTCACGCTCCTCTGTCGATGCTGGTTTAGAGTGCACAAATTTGAG
This sequence comes from Dicrocoelium dendriticum, assembly GCA_944474145.2. Lineage (NCBI taxonomy): Eukaryota > Metazoa > Platyhelminthes > Trematoda > Plagiorchiida > Dicrocoeliidae > Dicrocoelium > Dicrocoelium dendriticum. Next base: position 26,327 of record CALYDF020003515.1, read on the forward strand.
CAACTAGTGAGTATTATGTCTAACACGGAAACGTTTACCAAATCTGTGGTGTTGAGATTTGGTGAGCATCTTGAGTGCTAGACACCGGGCAAAAACTGTCTCACAGCGAATTTAGGGGACCTTAGAGGGAATAATGAGAGCGGTATCTGGTTCTTGGAAGCACACAGGTAAGCTGTTACGCCAGCTATTTCTGTGGCGGTTTGTAGTCAGTTCAATTGGATAACTATGTTCCGGGCACCTAAGTAATGTGGATCCGCTTAGCCCGGGTCGCGTCGCCAACATAGCCGCAAGTAACACTAGTACGAACATAAGCTGAATACGAACAGAACACAAAGGAAATGGTTAACAAGACGGTGTGCAAAACTAATTAGGATAGAATAACCAGCTGGATTCAAGAAAGCGAATGTAAGAGCGCCGCTAGTGGTGAGCCCCGGGTAGATACTACTGCGCTCGTATTCAGTATAGAAGTGCACTAAGCGACTCAGATGATCTCGGGCAAATAACGGACCAAACGGATGTCATTCCCAAGTAAAGCGGTTGTTTGCCTCAGGTGGGTGTGCGCCTGGAAGGAATGCGGTGGGCTTGACAAGGCTTCAAACGATAACGCAGTCACCAGGAAGTCGCTTGCATGATGAGTGTAACCGTGTTGGCCATACAAAATGCACATGAATGATCGTGACATAATAAGCAATTCGGGTCGCACATCTTAAGTGCTTACAATTGGTGCCGTGACCAACTTAGGATGCTTTTGATGCTTCCCCGACCAGAGCCGTTTGAAGGAAAGGAAGTCCAGAGGCGGCTGTAATGCCTGGAATAGGTAACGTAGGCGGTCGGAGTGAAGGAGGTTTGGAGGAAATTGGTAGCCTTATGGAGTCTCTTTAAGCACCTGGAGTAGGCAGCGCGAAGAAATCCTGTCAAGTTGAAATGGGCCGCTGCGAAGCAGGCGTTGATCACCGGATTCGATGGCAGGGACATCTACTAGCATGCATGCGGCTGTTAAAGTCTTGTCTTCACGGCCTACATCCAGGACTGCCTGGATTAGAGTAAGTGTCGAAACAACAGCTATCGGTTGAGCAGTTACTGGGTAGACTTTTCCAATCGATCGCACAACTAGTCGGGATTGTGAACGCCACAAGAAGGGTTCGCGTACATGAACCTGCCCAGATGGTCCTTGAGCTAGGCGATGCACTAATCGCGGTTTTGAAAGAGAAACATCAATGAGCTGAAGGACGTTTGGAGCGGTTCACGTAAGACGTCGGTGCACTACGTGTTCAGCGCTCGGAGAAGCGTACACGAGTATGTTGCTTCCCTTGCAGAAAGTCTGAACTACCGGAAGCGACGGTGCTCAGCAAGGCGCGTGGGGCCGCCTATACAAAGTACACGCGTTCGATCTTTTTTCTCATGTCGATGGATGTCTACTAATGGCGATGGTGGGAATGGACGAGAAAATTTAAAGTTATTTGATTGTTACGGGTGCCACAGTTTCCCTCATAACTAATCGTAGTGGCCAAAAGCCAATCGTACTCTGTAGTCGTGATGGCTGTTGTGGTTATACAATGTGCAAACATAGTGTGGCAGAACATATCGTGGGAATCGGAAGACGTATCCATCGTGTCGCCAGCCGTAGGACAGAGAACCTTGGTGGCGAATTTGCTTGATTCAAATAGACCATTCAACTTGTAAGGGGGAAGCTATTGGCTGAAAACGGATTTTTACCGCTCATTGATCTTGGAGGAATTGACCCCGTGCACTCGGTTTTAGTGATTTTGCACGCGAAGCCGATCTCGCAGCAGGTCATCAGAAAGTGTCACTTGTTTACAGCCCGCGGAAGTCCGCATGGGTTTTGCGACTGGATGGGACACTTAATTACACAGCAAAGATTAGGGTTTAAGATACGGTTAGGTCCACTTACAGCTTCATCTGGAAGCTGAGGTGAAGAGCAGATGCAGGCGATATTTGGATGAGGGTGTGATCGATCCGGCATAGAGCGCATACAATTCCCCACACGTTTTGATAATTGAAACCAGCGGAGAATACTGCTACCGCGTAGAATTCAGACGGTTGAATGAAATTTCATTGAATCGATTCAGCCCGGTGCCATCAGACGCAGACACCGACAAACTGCATTACTTAACTATGTTTTCGGTACTGAAACTAAGGTCTGCTTTGACGAGAAGTGGTATCAATTTAAAAGGATGCGGTTTGGCTTCTCTTGTGCACCATTCACCTTGAAGGCAATGAGTGCTGCGCCTACTAGATGGCATAGATTATGTGGCTATGTATGCAAGTGATATCGTGATATATACTCGATTTTAACTTGTCTACTGACTTCATCTGGAATCACCATTATAACAAATTCAGCACTCATGATTGCGGATAAATGTGATGCTTGTTTATCACCAAACACTGTCTGTCTGAATGGTGAATAAAAGTGTGTGCAGCCCATCGGACCATGATCTGCCCTTGTGTACACAGTGCAGCCGTGTGCTTTACGTGCCTATATAACGGATAAATTCCCCTCCTCCCATGTTTTGTCCTCTTTTGAGAGACATCACACCTCGTACGTGGTCCGATCCGATTCATACTGAACGTAGAGTTCCACAAGTGCTAGGGCAGCGTCCGTTTCACGTGTTCACTACCGAGCTTACACATTTTGGTCGCTTTGGGTTTCGTAATTTTTATTGATGATGTTAAAACAACACGGGCGATCACTAAGCAAGGAAGATCAGGATGCACTTCAATGAGACTTAGACATTGCATATAAATGGTCATTGCATGATCTGCTCGAGTTTAATTCTCCAAATTTTAATGTAATCCACATTTGGCATCAGCCGAACATCAGATATGTGCTTGGAGATCATGTCCTGCAAGTAGTCAGTCAGCAGCGTGATCTTGGTGTACTAATTCGGACTGGTCTGGGTTACTCAGCATAAGAGAGGGTCAAAAACTTGGAACCAAAACGTTGGCATGCTGCGGAGTACACTTAGGCAGTTTGATCCGTCTGTCTGTTCGTAATTTCTGAACGCATACATGCGGCCTCATGTGGATTACCCAATCTAGACCTAGCAGACCCAGCTTATGCAGCGTTTGGGACTACACAACGAGGAGACACCAAGCACGTTAAATAATTGCTTCACGGTCCATACCAACTTCTGCTAAGAAATCTAAGGGTATACAGTGGTCAGTATCAGCGCCTACTTGGCGACCTAATAATGCCCTACCACACTCTAAGCAACCCGCACCATGTTTGACGCCATCTACTGCAACTTAGCAACTATACCAACCTGAGGGGTCAAGATTTCAATTTCGCAACGCAATACAGTCGGCTACGATGTCTCCGAAAACTTTCCTCTGTCTGTCGTCCTTAATTACCTTGTTCCCCCCCCCCCCAACTTATCTTGCTTCGGAAAACGCCTTGAGGTTGCCCTTATCCACCTACGTTACGAGATGCAGCCAGCGTACATGGACAGGTGATATAACGTGGCAAACAGAGCACAAACCAGCATTGCGCTAAACAATCGATACAGGCGCTTTTACGCATGCCTAATTGACAAACTCTATGGTGACTCCAATAAGAGGCTTTTCATTGTATCACCATGTTTACTTTGCACCATTTGAAGCCTCTTATTGTAGCTACCTCACGGGACTTGTCAAGCACTTGATTACTTGCCCATTGTTCTACGGACCAGCAACGAACTGTATAGAAGTCGACTAACGCTATCGAAAATATTGTTTAGTTATAGTAGGGGTGGATACTACAGCTGATCAGTTGTTGGTTGTGTCGGGTCACTTTGGTTATGGCACTCATGGTAGGCCTCACCCTTTCCGTTTCAGCCTTCCACCTATTGCAGCTGAGGTGGACTTGGTTTCAGCCGAACCGGATTGAGGAAATTGTTATTCCTGTGATGAGGCAGACACTGCGTGCCTCTCCCCATCCGCCACCAGTCACCGGCGCTCCAGGTCCGCGGAAGACAATCAACCGGATCACTCGTCCAGTACCGATGAGGAGGGTGAGGTTGATGATGATGTGGACGACGAAGATGAGCTCTAGAGGGAATGGCTCCGTCGGGACGCTGTTGCCTTGTGGTAAGCGCCGGGGATACCCCCTCACCTCAACCCGTCAGATCTAAGTGGTTGCGAACTGAGCGGAGCAGGACCGCCAGATGTTCGCTTAAGAACACCGCGTCTACTTTTCATTCTCCGCTTGCAACTGAAAATTCTGCCAAAGGAAGCTCTGTTCAAGTGGCTTCTGGTGGGGATAATTCACCATCAAGGCATACAACTCATGATTCCAAATTAAGTAGTAAGTGCTTCCGTTACCGAATCTACCGATTATGCGCGGATGGATTTTGAAGTGTACCATGCACAGTGGCCATTCTGAGGGTAGCACTTCTAATAAATCTAATAATGTCACACTGATATTAATGATATAGCTCGTGTGCGAGCTGTATTCTAGATTAGTGCGGACTACTATTTCCTTATATGGGATGAATACCTTTGCATAACTAGCGCGTACATGGAAGCTTGTATTAGTAGTAGTAGTAGTAGTAGTAGTGGTAGTAGTAGTAGTCGTAGTAGTAGTAGTAGAGCTGACCTTCCAATTCTAGAAATCGAAGTAAGAGACCTATAAATACAGACAGTTCCCA
>CALYDF020003516.1:0-15122 GCA_944474145.2 Dicrocoelium dendriticum
AAACTTGTGCAAAATTGAATAGAATACAGAAACTGGCGAGCATACTTCCATTCCTGATGTACGCTTTTTATTCGCAGCCAGCTAAAAGAACTTAATAGTACCAGCGATTCTCTCTGGTTCTGCACTGAGTTTGCGTCTCTTCAATTCGTCAGATATATAACTGTGTTGGCGTAGAAGTGCGATGGGCTGACAGAGATTGTAGAGCAAGCAGACGCAGTGAAAGTTGTCCCATATAAACCAGCCATAAAAGTGCCTTGAACTTCATGCGCAAAATCAAGATCCACTTCAGAACAATGTAAGATTAACAATCCAGTTAGCCACCATGACAATTGCTGCTACTCACAAAGATGCGTTCGCCACATATTATTAAAAAGAATCATCTGTCACTCTGAACACTGTTTAAACCCGACAACATACGCATCCTTTGTTGCTAATCATATGACCAAGGCAACTCCCATCATAATCCCGCCCCCTGACAAAAAGTTACCACAACCAATACCACCACGGGACTCAATACCCTATCCTTTTTCTAAGCGAACAAAGCAGCCACTGGCTCCTCCAAAATGGAGAACAGGAAACACTACCATATTTCACTGACTGTTCTATGCTCTTATGTAACTGAATCCGGGGCGAAAGCCATGAAAGGTAAGATACTAGATGACAGAAAATCACTGGGACGACCTGTGGCAACTAATAGGGGTTCTAGCTAGACCAGTCAGTATGGTGAGTCTCGTCCGTCACCCAATCTCCGTACACTACGGTAAACCGCGGTTACTCCAGGTAACACTTCAGTCAGGTAAAGATGCAGAGACAGTTCTATTGTCAGTCACTCGCTTCCGTACCACCATATGCACTGTTCGAATTTTTCCAGATGTTCATTGGAGCGAGCGCCAGAAACGAAAACAAAATCCGGATTACTTCCTTAAACAACAAGACACAAAATCTACCCTTGTACACGGTGTCCCCGAGTTCCAGACAGTAAGCGAACTAGAGGCCAAAGCGCATGACTGGGTTAAATGGCCTTTTATTCCTGAAGTGCTATCACACGAAAATGTTATTGCCAATTCCACATCAAGGTTACCGTTAGCACCTAATTACAACGGATCTGGTCTCCGAGTGATAAAGGTATCACTGCACTTCGAACTGATAGTAGAACATGTGAACAAAATGTGGCCCCAAGAGCGTAACATGCTACATTCCGATATAGGTATAAAGGCGATAGTCACCGGGCCACAGATAGACAATGTAACACTGGGTAAGCAACTTATCAATATAATTCTGTCACCGTGTAGCTCAGAACGGAGACAATGCCAAACCACACCGGCAGCTGAAGGAGGACAGGATACTCTCCCTCTTGTTGGCGCTGAGAGCTCTATTCTACAACCTGAACTAGCCTTTGGACCTGGGCCATCAGTCCTACGAAAAACGACCAGCAGCCGACCCTGCAATTGTCTGCGTAGACCCTAACCAAAAACCATCATTCACAAACAAGCTTCTGACTACCGATGCGCTAATTTACTTGTATACAAATGAACGGGGTCATCTAAGCAACCTAACTGATTTTCGTATTTGTCAGGTCTCCACTGCTTTGGACCGAGTTATGGCCACTGAATCATGGCTGAACACGGAACTCACAAATGCTGAGATTGCACAATCCGGCATGACTTGCATACGAAATGATTGACCTAACAGAGGGGGTGCTCCTGTAATATCGATCCGACATGTACGTTGACATCATTGAGGACCGAGAAACGGAAGTCGCCGATTCTCTTTGTAGTCATATGCACCTAAGACGTCGTGATGTGTGTTTACTAGTAGTAGTTTACCGCCCTCCATTGGCCACCTTGGAAATGGACCAATGCCTAGCTTCTGCAATAAAATGAGTCCTGGCACGACCATACAGTCACGTCTCTCTGGTGTGGGATTTCAACTGCAGGTCATCGAAGTTCTAGCATAGCACAACAAACAATTAAAAGCTGCTTTGCAAGAGATGATCGCCGATGTACCTCTGTACAGCCATGTCACCTCTCCTACGCGATTCCGAAGAGGTGACACACCCTCTGTTTTAGACCTTGTGCTCTCTAACGAAGAAATAATAGTCGACACCGTGACCATAGATGCATCACTTGGTCGTAGCGATCACGCGATGTTGCACTTTCGTTACATCTGCTACTCAGAGTAACTCAGTGTGAACAACGTGGAAACGTATGTCGTTACACATTACGATATACCCTCCAACTTCGTTCAAGAAACCGACTGGTCCTTCCTGGCCGAGAAGCCTCCGATGTCGCCTGGATGTCTTTCGTCACCAAATTGACTGAGCTGGTGGCAAACGCGTCTGAAAGCAAGCTCGTTTGCCCCAAGCAAGTGAATGCCTTCCTGAGAAGCCGTAGTAAAAAGTGAATGGTCTAAAGGAATTAAGCATGGCGTGCTTACAAAGTCTGAGCAAGTAACATGACCAGAAGTGCTTAGGCAAATTAACGAAACAACAGCGTCAGGTAGATACGGGAAGACAAACTCCAGCATAAACAGACCTTAGCGGCGAAATTCAGTACAAATATCAACTTGCTGTACACACGTCAACAATCTCCTCAGATTGCAGCGCGGGATCCCGGTTTTACGTGCAACAGATGGTCTGGCAAAAACCGCACAAGATTCAGACATCGTGTTTTGCCAAAATTTCATCCAAACTTTCCGGAGTAAAATATTAGCTCATCCGCTTTTCACACAGCTTCCATCGCCATCAGGTTTATCTCACATATCAATCAAGGCAGTCATGTGTGTTAAAAACGCTAATGTCATTGTGGGTGCACAAATTACCTGGCGTGGACGATATCAAACCGAAGGCGTCGAAGACAGCGGCCATGAACCATGCCGAACCATTAGCTCGGTTCTTAAGACGATATCGCGAGTAAATGCAGGTTCCACAATGTGGAAAGACGAAGTAGGCACTCTTAGTTACAAAATTTGCAATGGTTTGGAGCCCTTGAAATTACGTTCCATCAAACTCCTCTCCGTTTCATCCAAAGCAATGGAACGTATAATTGTAGAGGTGCTCATGGCATATCGAGAGCAACAACATTCTAATGTCACACCAATACGGATTCCATCGAAACCGATACTGCACTACAAACATTCTGCCAGTCCGAGCAAGCTGGACAGTCATCCAATGTCAGAGTGAGAGTCGTCATTGTCTACCTGGAGTTATCTAAATCGTTCTGATCGATTGGACAAGCGCATTCTCCTACACAAACTTCGAAGCTATGGAATCCGTGACCCTATACTCGATTAAATCGCCAACTTTCACGCTCAGCTTCAGCAGAATATAAGAGTCCGTAGCTCCATTTAAGACCCCATCGACTTCGAGTTTGGCGGGCCCTAAGGATCGGTACTGGGGCCACGTTTATTCCTAACATATATTAACGATCTTGCCAGTGTATTGCGGTCGAATGTTTTGCTACTTGCAGATGGCATCAAACTTTGGCAAGATATCAGGACATCGGATGATTACATGACATAGCAGAGTGATCTCGACATGGCTTCTGGGTGGTCATCTGATATGCGACGCCAGTTCAACGTGGCGAAGTGCACAGCAGTGAGCATACGCCATCAGCTAACCGGTGAATATCGATTAGGGACCAGCAGTCACAACGAACTGCAAACGAAAACGACCTGGAGTGATTGTGCAGGATATTGTTTGCTCTAGACACACTGTAAATATATCAAAAAGAGCCAGTCAATCACTTGGAATCTTACACAGTGCTTTCGGGAATTTTGGGTTATCAATATTTCCGCAAATGCTAAACGCCTACTTAAGGCCTCACGTGGAATATGCGATCCAGGTCTGGCGTTCCTGGTGCAAGCCCGATGTCGATGCATTAGAAGCTTTACAATTTAGGACGGTCAAAATAGATAGAGGATGGTTTCATTTATCCTACCAACGAGGACAGCAGTCCATGAGATGGTACAGTGGTGCATATCGGAGTCATGGTGGGCACATTACCGTTGTTTAGTAAATACTGACAGACCCAACACAACCAAGTCGCAAAATGCCGAAGCTGAGGCAAAATACCAAATTGAGAGACCACCAGCACAAACTGGCAAGCCAATACAGTCAGCTGCATATGGAGAAAAGCTGTTATATGCTGGAACCCGAGTAAGCTGGAATCTGAGTATCATTTTGAATCCCAACGGGAACTTAACAAACCAAGTTTCCTTATCACTCTTCAAAGCGGTTCCAAAACAATATATTTCCACATTAATTTGCGTGAACGGTGAAACACGATAAGCAACAAATAGCCAGTAATTGTTCAGGAGAAAGTAAGCATTGCCCGAGAAATCCCTTATATCAGCAATTAATCGATTGGTAAGGAATATTGCGTAGATTCCGAACCTTTTCGAATGTTCTAAGTCAAACAGGTGACTGCCAAACCCCCTGAAGCGCGGACAAAATTATGAAGCTACTAGCCTTGGTTGCCATCCTATTTATTCTAGAATTCGAAGGTAGGTTGGCGACCTATGAATATGACTATTGTCCGTCGCATATGTACCGCTCCAGTCTGACTGCGGTTAGCACGTTACTTTCGGTAAGATCGTTTTGAGTTTTTCCTTCATTTAAGTTTGAGGTCGTGCAGAATTGATTAAGTGCAAGAATCGTAAATAGAGCAAATAAGAAGATTTACCATATGACTAGGGATAAAACTGGAAATGTGTGAAGTTTTCTGTTTAACTATTTCCGGCGCTGCTTTTGCAACATCAATCCCAAGTGGAATCTTAACTGAAAATGTTTGTAAGATTGAGGAATTGCTTGCGTTCGTAGTCCGCAGGAACAGCGTCACGCGACACGCAGACAAATTCCGTTGATCTTCGCACTAATGCGGTCAGTGATTTTAATTACGACGCAGTTTCCGGTTGGATTTTTGAAGCATGAATAAACTCCGAAAACATATGTTCCGGACGGACCTCAATCGTCAGGATGATAGCTGAAAAGTGCGTTTGTTACGTTGAAACCCCGACACCAGCGAACACCAAAGATTCATCGATCATAATCTGCCTAAACAACCAAAGGATCTGATTGTCAACGAAGCGGTGTCAGAGCTCATGAAAATATTTGTTATTCAGCGTTACTGTTACGCTTTCATAATCAAGGTCTAACGATTTTCGCACGAGAAATGGACGATTACGGTGCGCCAGCAGGCATGGTAAACCGCGAGTGCGATCGTTTCAGGCTACGAAGTTTGACGGATGACAAATTTAAATGTCTCATTTTCGTCAATAATCTGCAGTCCCACTGCGATGCTGAGATCCGCACGAGGCTTTTTGCTAAGCTTGATCAAAACACAGAGTTGCAAATAAAGGCTCCTGTTGGCGAATTCAAGCGCTTGCCCAATTTAAATCATGACATCATCATGATTTAACAGTGTCGCTTTGCACCACCCGCGATCGTTCACGCTGGAAAATTGCCAGGAGAGCTTGCGGAAGCACACCGTTCAAAAAGGCCCGGCACAAACCAACTACAGCATGCTGTTCGTGCGACCAATTGCATTTTGCGCGTTACTGCCCGTTCAAACGTCACATGTGCAAAAACTGCGTAAGCGGGAAACAAAAAGGAATTCTGCAGCGCGACTTGGTCAAAAAAACAAATAAGTTTTCCCCCTCGAATAACCCACGAAAGCATGGTGTAGAAGCGCTTTCGGTTTTGCCGCATGTGTTTTTCCAAGCTTAACCTCTATGATACATACCATCTAATAAATATTACCCAGAACTCGAATAATTATTAACGATAAACACACAGAATGTGATGAACCATTAAACCGCTTGCATTTTTGCGTAGAAGCGGCACCGTCCAATTGTCAACAGCAGATTGATACATTAAGGAAAGTGGAAAAATAGGCAGCTCCTTAATCGCTACATTCCGCTGTGGTTTGCTCAGACACTATATGGCATTTTCGCATGAGTTGCATCGTTTTCATGCCCCGTTGAACAAGATTGTGATCAAAGAGCACGCCTGAAAATGGACGCAAAGGTGTTAGTGTACCTTCGAACCAGTTAAATCATTACCGGTCTCAGACCCGTTGCTGATTAATTAGGGCCAAATGCAGAATTCATTATAGCGACAGACGATTCAAATCGCGGGATTAGAGCAGTTATTGCGCTTTTATACTCAGGTAGATCCCAGATAGAGATCCCTCACGCAGCCAATACTTTGACAAATGACAAGACGAACTACAGCCATATCGAGAAGAAAGCATAAGCCATAATCCTTAAAGTGAAATACGTCTAACAGACGCTATACGGCCGCTGATTCAAACTTCCGACTAATCACAAATCATTGCTTTCCATCTTCGTTGCGAAGATGAGCACCACTGCTTATACAGCTAACCCTCTCCAACGCTACGCACTCACTTTGCTGAGCTATGATTATGGGATCACCTATGAAACAACTGCTTCCATGGGAAAATCGAACGCATCGACACGCATCCTAGACTCCCATCAGCAAGACGAAAAAGACAAAACATAAGCGCACTTGATCTTGAACCAGACGTAAGGTTCATTTGGTGTAAAGCATTAACAGACCTGCCAGTGACAGCAGAAGCTGCATAAGTAGAAACATTTCATATTCCGGAATCAATATGGTCGCACAATGCAACAGAGCGAGTTGGTCACGCACATATTCATCCGTCACATTGCAGCAGTACGACCAAATGGAGCACGCAATCTCCACCGCGGACTGCTGCATTTGCTCTCGCAACAAATTGTATTCTCTAATGTACGAATCAGGCACATACCTAACATAAGTCAACCAACGGAAAAGTTACAAGTAAATTGACTGCGAATACCCGAGCAAATAATCACTGAACAAGAAGAATAGCCCGTTACTATTTGCTGTTCAATGGATTAGCGCAGTGTTCCAGGAGGTGGTGGGTTTTCGCCATCAAGCATCTTCCCGATACAAAGCAACTAATGTCCGTTTAACTATACTGCGACGTGGCGGATGCGACTCGCTACCTCACTCGCCCCTCGCCATCACTTGTCTTCACACTCGCAAGTCAACAAGCGCCACATTGCACCTTTATTGAAACGTTCGTAACACTGACACTTCTACATCCGCAGACACTGTCTCCACTTTTCTTTTTACTACTTCAAAGTAGACCTTCGAGTTAGGTACACAAGAACCCAGTATACCGTAACTTATCTGTCGAAATTGCTCTTCAATTATCTTCCAATATTTCGTCAAGCATTGTTGATCTAGCATTGGACGATGATTTGCTGCAATAATTGGCATTCTGCTTACGTCCTTACAAACGCATTCAGATCTCACGACAAAGCAAGTATTTTTTTACAGTTGTACAATTGCAAACATGAACATATGAATAATTTTTTACAGTCAGTGTAACAATGTCCACAAATGTATGTACATCCATTGTCTGTCGAAGAACATCGAATATTATGCACACTACTCATTGATTGTTAGTAGTAACGTACACTTTCGTGAAGTAAATACCTACGTAAACATTTTTACGTGTAATCGCAGATATACGTAAGCTGTTCATTTCGGTTATACCACACCTATAGGTATCGGCCAAAAATATGAGATTTGCGTATGGGAGACACTCCTAGTATATGAAATGTCTCACCACCAACAAATTCTTTCAACTTAAAGTTATCGGTGAGTGATAATTCCTGTTTAGTAAAACCTTACCAATGCCATGTAGCGAATGTCACTCCAGGATTCAAGAGAGGCGCTGACAAGTAATGACTGATCGTAGATTCCGACGTTAGACTCAACATGTTGCAGAGAAGTATTGCGCGGGAACCCGACAAAAGATGATTAATGTCAACGAACTAGCATACTGGTAAGGATAAAATCAGCTATAGCCCACCACCGGCAACTTTACGCATCGTTCTAATGTGTTAGCTAGTTAAAAAATCAATATAACAAGTTGTTCTCTCAAGTTCACGCGCGAATAAATTTCTCTCCCTGTGGGATTACATTCAGGCACTAAGAGTGACAATCTCATTGGTCTTGGGGCATTAGCCAATGGGACTTCATGAATGTAAGCGCAGGGCTATATGCATGCATCTAAAGGAAACAAGTATACCACAAAGTAGGTTGCCAAATTGGTGTTAACGGAAGGCAGACATGGATGAGTGTGTCAGTGCTAGTGATCACCAACCATACGCCTGCCTGTAGCTGGTCAACCTAGGATGAGGTGTTTAACCTTCCTCACTTAGCATCCATATAACAGATAAATTTTCGGAAAGAGTTACCATTGTTTAGTATTCTGATCTGGCCAGAAGCCGGTGTCCCTGTTCCAAATTTCCAGCGCTTGTCGGAGCAGGCAGTAACGCATGGAGCGCACAATATTTGATGGATCTAAGGTGCACAGTAACAGGGGCACATTTAGCCTCCATGTTATTTTGCTCCCAGGCGCAACGATAAGCCGCAGAAAAATACTATTAATACAGACAATAATAATTATAATAAACTTAAAATATCACAAATATAAACATTACTGAACATCTTTCTCATAAAGTGAAATCTTTGTCAATATCAAGCGTGGAACATACAGACACAGATGTTGATCATCTTGCTAATGCAATAACTTTATCTCGCTTTATTTGTCTACAGTTATTTTAAGGTGTTTGTCCCGTATGATTGTTTTATTGCATGGTAAGAGGCAAATGTTCAGTTTGAGTATGTTGTAGACACTGAGAACCATATACACTGCGTGAATTGATGAGATTACACCCATTAGAATTTATCTGACCTTATACTGAATGCATGTTCAAAGGATCTACCCTACGATAAAAAAGACATAATGTGTCCAGGTAGATGTAGCTACCCAACTTACTGCGAAAGCATTTCACAGTCTGGCACGACCTGCTGGTATATTGCAACCGAGTCTACAGCGAATCTTATATGGTGAGAGGAAAGTTAGAGCACAAATTAGTCTTACACCGTGGTATAAACAGCGTAGGGTTACCTTACGTAGGTTTTGCGTGTTATTGTGCATTTCAATGTAAAGTTAAATCGATTGATGGCATTCGATGTTTGGCATCAAATGATTACCTTCCCTGTTGCCTATCCCGTCGGTCTGTTTAAGGCGGGGAGCATGATTACCGGTCTCGACTAGCAGTGTCTAAAGAGCATGAAACAATAAAATTTCGGCAGGATAACCTAAAATTAGGTATTTCACGTATTTTTGTTCGCCGTTTACATATAACTAGTGGATTGGATAGATCGCATAAGGCGAATTATCACAGTGCGGCGTACTCAAGCAATATGCGGAAATTCAAGTAAACCTCAATATAAATATTTCAACAGTCATTTACTAAGTATATGTTGTGAAAAACGTTATCAGAAACACTCGGGAGCGACGTCAGCAATTCCATTTCGATCCGCTTGGCTGCGAAGACTAATAGACAACTAGCGACTATTGCACGAGCTGATTCATGGCAATGCATATTGCAATCGATTTAACTTTACACTGAAATGCACAATAACACGCAAAACCTACGTAAGGTAAGCCTACACTGATTATACCACGGTGCAGTACTAACCTGTAGACAAATTCGCCCGTGCAACTGTGCACCTTAGATCCATCAAATATTGTGCGCTCCATGCGTTACTGCCTGCTCCGGCAAGCGCTGGAAATTTGGAACAGGGACACCGGCTTCTGGCCAGATCAGAATACTAAACAATGGTAACTCTTTCCGAAAAATTTATCTGTTATATGGATGCTAAGTGATGACGGTTAAACACCTCATCCTCGGTTGACCAGCTACAGGCAGGCGTATGGTTGGTGATCACTAGCCCTGACACACTCATCCATGTCTGCCTTCCGTTAACACCAGTTTGTCAACGTACTTTGTGGTATATTTGTTTCCTTTAGATGCATGCACATAGCCCTGTGCTTACATTCATGAAGTCCCATTGCCTAATGCCCCACGACCAATGAGATTGTCACTCTTAGTGCATGAATGTAATCCCACAAGGAGAGAGAAATTTATTCGCGCGTGAACTTGAGAGAACAGCTTGTTATATTGATTTTTTAACTAACTAACATATTAGAACGATGCGTAAAGTTGTCGGTGGTGGGCTATAGCTGATTTTATCCTTACCAGTATGCTAGTTCGTTGACATTAATCATCTTTTGTCGGGTTTCCGCGCAATACTTCTCTGCAACATGTTGAGTCTAACGTCGGAATCTACAATCAGTCATTACTTGTCAGCGCCTCTCTTGAATCCTGGAGTGACATTCGCTACATGGCATTGGTAAGGTTTTACTAAACAGGAATTATCACTCACCGATAACTTTAAGTTGAAAGAATTTGTTGGTGGTGAGACAATGCATATACTAGGAGTGTCTCCCATACACAAATCTCATATTTTTGGCCGATACCTATAGGTGTCGTATAACCGAAATGAACAGATTATGTATATCTGCGATTACCCGCAAAAATTTTTACGTAGGTATTTACTTCACGAAAGTGTACGTTACTACCAACAATCAATGAGTAGTGTGCATAATATTCGATGTACTTCGACAGACAATGGATGTACAATCATTTGTGGACATTGTTACACTGACTGTAGAAAAATATTCATATGTTCATGTTTGAAATTATACAACTGTAACAAGAATACTTGCTTTGTCGTGCGATCTGGATGCGTATGTAAGGACGTAAGCAGAATGCCCATTATTGCAGCAAATCATCGTCCAATGCTAGATCAACAATGCTTGACGAAATATTGGAAGATAATTGAAGAGCAATTTCGACGGATAAGTGACGGTATACTGGGTTCTTGTGTACCTAACTCGAAGGTCTACTTTGAAGTAGTAAAAAGAAAAGTGGAGACAGTGTCTGCGGATGTAGAAGTGTCAGTGTTACGAACGTGTCAATAAAGGTGAAATGTGGCGCTTGTTGACTTGCGAGTGTGAAGCCAAGTGATGGTGAGGGGCGAGGGAGCTCGCGAGTCGCATCCGCCACGTCGCAGTCTTGTTAAACGGACATTAGTTGCTTTGTATCGGGAAGATGCTTGATGGCGAAAACCCACCACCTCCTGGAACACGGCGCTAATCCATTGAATAGCAAATAGTAACGGGCTATTCTTCTTGTTCAGTGATTATTTGCTCGGGTATTCGCAGTCAATTTACTTGTGACTTTTCCGTTGGTTGACTTATGTTAGGTGTGTGCCTGATTCGTACATTAGAGAAGACAAGTTGTTGCGAGAGCAAATGCAGCAGTCCGCGGTGGAGATTGCGTGCTCCATTTGGTCGTACTGCTGCAATGTGACGGATGAATATGTGCGTGACCAACACTTTCTGTTGCATTGTGCGACCATTTTGATTCCGGAATATGAAGTGTTTCTACTTATGCAGCTTCTGCGGTCACTGGCAGGTCTGTTAATGCCTTACACCAAATGAACCTTACGTCTGGTTCAAGATCAAGTGCGCTTATGTTTTGTCTTTTTCGTCTTGCTGATGGGAGTCTAGGATGCGTGTCGATGCGTTCGATTTTCCCAAGGAAGCAGTTGTTTCATAGGTGATCCCATAATCATAGCTCAACAAAGTGAGTGCGTAGCGTTGGAGAGGGTTAGCTGTATAAGCAGTGGTGCTCATCTTCGCAACGAAGATGGAAATCAATGATTTGTGCTTAGTCGGAAATTTGAATCAGCGGCCGTATAGCGTCTTTTAGACGTATTTCACTTTAAGGATTATGGCTTATGCTTTCTTCTCGATATGGCTGTAGTTCGTCTTGTCATTTGTCAAAGTATTGGCTGCGTGAGGGATCTCTATCTGGGATCCATCTGAGTATAAAAGCGCAATAACTGCTCTAATCCCGCGATTTGAATCATCTGTCGCTATAAGGAATTCTGCATTTGGCCCTAATTAATCAGCAACGGGTCTGAGACCGGTAATGATTTAACTGGTTCGAAGGTACAGTAACACCTTTGCGTCCATTTTTAGGCGTGCTCTTTGATCACAATCTTGTTCAACGGGGCATGAAAACGATGCAACTCATGCGAGAATGCCATACGGTGTCTGAGCAAACCACAGACGGAATGTAGCGATTAAGGAGCTGCCAATTTTTCCACTTTCCTTAATGTAGCTATCTGCTGTTGACAATTGGATGGTGCCGCTTCTACGCAAAAGTGCAAGCGGTTTAATGGTTAATCACATTCTGTGTGTTTATCGTTAATAATTATTCGAGTTCTGGGTAATATTTATTAGATGGTATGTATCATAGATGTTAAGCTTGGAAAAACACATGCGGCAAAACCGAAAGCGCTTCTACACCATGCTTTCCTGGGTTATTCGAGGGGGAAAACTTATTTGTTTTTGTTGACCAAGTCGCGCTGCAGAATTCCTTTTTGTTTCCCGATTACGCAGTTTTTGCACATGTGACGTTTGAACGGGCATTAACGCGCAAAATGCCATTGACCGCACGAACAGCATGCTGTAGTTGGTTTGTGCCGGGCCTTTTTGAACGGTGTGCTTCCGCAAGCTCTCCTGGCGATTTTCCAGCGTGAACGGTAGCGGGTGGTGCAAAGCGACACTGTTAAATCGAGATGATGTCGTGGTTTAAATTAGGCAAGCGCTTGAATTCACCAACAGGAGCCTTTATTTTCAACTCTGTGTTTTGATCAAGCTTAGCAAAAAGCCTCGTGCGGATCTCAGCATCGCAGTGGGATTGTAGATTATTGACGAAAATGAGACATTTAAATTTTTCATCCGTCAAACTTCGTAGCCTGATACGAGCGCACTCACGGCTTACCATGCCTGCTGGCGCACCGTAATCGTCCATTTCTCGTGCGATAATCTTTAGACCTTGATTATGAAAGCGTAACAGTAAAGCTGAATAACAAATATTTTCATGAGCTCTGACACCGCTTCGTTGACAATCAGGTCCTTTGGTTGTTTAGGCAGATTATGATCGATGAATCTTTGATGTTCGCTGGTGTCGGGGTTTCAACGTAACAAACGCACTTTTCAGCTATCATCCTGACGATTGAGGTCCGTCCGGAACATATGTTTTCGGAGTTTATTCATGCTTCAAAAATGCAACCGGAAACTGCGTCGTAATTAAAATCACTGACCGCATTAGTGCGAAGATCAACGGAATTTGTCTGCGTGTCGCGTGACGCTGTTCCTGCGGACTACGAACGCAAGCAATTCCTCAATCTTACAAACATTTTCAGTTAAGATTCCACTTGGGATTGATGTTGCAAAAGCAGCGCCGGAAATAGTTAAACAGAAAACTTCATACATTTCCAGTTTTATGCCTAGTCATATGGTAAATCTTCTTATTTGCTCTATTTACGATTCTTGCACTTAATCAATTCTGCACGACCTCAAACTTAAATGACGGAAACACTCAAAACGATCTTACCGAAAGTAACGTGCTAATCGCAGTCAGACTGGAGCGGTACATATGCGACGGACAATAGTCATATTCATAGGTCGCCAACCTACCTTCGAATTCTAGAATAAATAGGATGGCAACCAAGGCTAGTAGCTTCATAATTTTGTCCGCGCTTCAGGGGGTTTGGCAGTCACCTGTTTGACTTAGAACATTCGAAAAGGTTCGGAATCTACGCAATATTCCTTACCAATCGATTAATTGCTGATATAAGGGATTTCTCGGGCAATGCTTACTTTCTCCTGAACAATTACTGGCTATTTGTTGCTTATCGTGTTTCACCGTTCACGCAAATTAATGTGGAAATATATTGTTTTGGAACCGCTTTGAAGAGTGATAAGGAAACTTGGTTTGTTAAGTTCCCGTTGGGATTCAAAATGATACTCAGATTCCAGCTTACTCGGGTTCCAGCGCATACCTGTTTCCGCCCCATCCTTCCTACTCTTTTTGCGTCTACAATGTGTTTGCTCACCGTTTTTCTTGTATACTTGCAAATTCTATGCGGTTTTTCTAATCATTGCTCATAATTTACTAATTGCATTTTGAAACCTAATTTCTACACTAGGTTTTACTTTTAGTCTGCTTTTATTGCCCTGATGCGCCTTTTTTGCAAGGCGATTGCCACCTCAGACTCCTGCGGGAAGCTCGTCTCTTCCTTCTGCTGGACGATGCATGCCGACGTTATGATATCTTATTGGCCACGCAAGTGATTTGACTAAACGCACTTCGGACCTAGATCGCATCTTTTCTCCTAATACTTTAGCCGCGGTGCTCTTATTGTTATCATACGACGGTGTGTTTCAACGGCAACCCATAGATCACAGACGTAACTCCCTCGAAGCACCCGTTCTAGTCACAGCTCATGAAATCACGAAGGAGCAACCGTCGATTGTAGCAGGCAAGGAACCTTCGGCAGCGACTCCGCGAATCTTTTATTGGGTGCCCGTTTTGTCTGACAGCAGTTTACTCTACGTACGCAAAGGTTGTTTTTTGACATCTGTCGCAAATCAATCTAAAATTCTGAATGACGGTTTTTTTATAAGCGTGACGTAGCATTTCTTCGCAAATGGACCATAAGCCCTGGGACCCCTAAGAGCAAAGCGTCTGTATAAAGTGAATATTACTTCTTTGGATCCATCCCCCTACACTTCATAAGTCTTAGGTATTGTCTTCGAAAACCATATCACTTCTACACGTCTTCTATCTTTCCTTTGGCATTTCAAACGTCTGGGAATTCACATGCGCATCAACCTTACTCTGGAAGGAAACTGCTTTTAAAATGCAACCATTTATCTTAAACGACGAAACACACTAAGCGAGAACAATGTTTAGAGGGTAAATATTTGTGCAGTGCAAAAGCGCAAGCTAAAATACAAACCGTTCCTAATGGTGGCGCATGGCTGAAGTTAGTTACTGATTTCATGGTACCATTTACAAACGTTCGCGGTCATACAAGCCAATTTAGTTTCGTGCTACATCTACTAGAACAACATTGTCCAGATGTATATTGTTTGACCCAACCCGGACTTCACTTTGTTATTAGTGACCGCGAAGTTCACATCGATACATTCAGAGCATATCGGTGTGAAAGACCCAAAGTCACCTGTGGCTGCGTGCTGCTATACATCGGGTAAAACATGAGAGGGAGGCTAATGTTCACGCACCAAATTGTTGATGCTTTGTGCGAACAGATT